>CAUYLG010069490.1:0-67645 GCA_963573385.1 Cacajao melanocephalus | reverse complement strand
CATGTCCTTTGTACGGACATGGATGAACCTGGAAACCATCATTCTCAGCAAACTGACACAAGAACAGAAAATCAAATACCGCATGTTCTCACTCATAGGCGGGTGTTGAACAATGAGAACACATGGACACAGGGAGGGGAGTGTCACACACTGGGGTCTGTGAAGGGGAACTAGGGGTGGGACTGCTGGGGGTGGAGAATTGGGGAGGGATAACATGGGGAGAAATGTCAGATATACATGATGGTGAGGAAGGCAGCAAACCACATTGCTGTGTATGTACCTATGCAACAATCTTGCATGTTCTTCACATGTACCCCAGAACCTAAAACACAATAAAATACATATTTTTAAAAAACTAAGGGAAGAAGAGGAAGTGGCATGAGCCACTAATCAACAAGGATGTTGTATTAAATAAATTAGATTGACTTGAAAATGACCATCTCTAGCAGATAGACATTCCAGGGGACAAGCAGAGCTACCTATGCAATGCAGACTCATAGCATTAGTGTAAATAACACCTCTTTGACCATTTAGAGTGCATCGGAGGATTTAAAAACCATTAACAGTATCTGAGCATCTGTGCCTGCCCAGGTAATTGCGATCAAACAGAATATGTTCCCATTCTTCAGGCATTTACAGACTAGTATTGCAGTCATTGAAATGCATAAACTCCTGCTGAATTAGGCAGACAGATTGTAATACAAATTGTAGTAAGAGATGAATAAACTGCCATGTAAATAGGAGAGATTTATTCATATTAGGGAACCCAGGTAGATAATAACTTTATTCAACAAATATGTATTGAGTGCTTATCATGTTTTCCAGAAATAAATCATGTAGCAGTGAACTAAACAGAAGTCTCGCTCTCACAAAGCTTTTATTGCAGTAGAGGAAGGCAAACCCCAAACCAATAAAACAGGAAAAATAGAGTTATCATTTACTGAGATGGGTACAACCAAGAAAGGCCTGCCTGAAGGACAGAGTAACAAAGGTTCAGTTTAGCTTGGTTACGTTTAAAATGTAAATGTTTAAGGATAAGATAGAAAATTTCAAATCAAAAGACAATTAAAAAAATTTTTTTTTGAATTCTAGAATCTAATCCAAAACACAGAGCAACCAGAGAGACTGTTTAAATAAAGAAAAGGATGAGTGAGTTTTTGTAAGAAAGTATTATGGCAGTTTTGTTCACCTGCCTACCATCTCCCTGGCTTCAACCAATAGGAATGTCTGTGTTTGTGAGGTTGGCAACCCATGTTCCCAATGTGGTTTGCTGGTACCAAGAAGCTACCTTGTTCTCAAAACACTGTGGATCTTAAAATTCGTGTTAGTCAAATATTGTGTTTTGACTTTTCTGTGCTTCCCAGAGGAACAGGCACAAGGCTGACCTTTATTTTCCTCTTTCCTCCTTGGATTGGAGTAACTGCCCAGGCAGTGACAATGGTGCTTTGTCTAAAAATTTAGAGACATATGCTACTTGTGCATACCTGGAAGAAGGGATGATAAACAGGAAAAGATCAAATAAACCAGGAACAGGAAGGCAGAAAGGAAAGTTTCTTGGAAAAATAATGGCTCAGAATGACCATTCCATACACTGGGGGAAAAGGGAGTGGAATGTGCAGGGCCAGCACCAGATGCAGGCTCAGAAAAGACTGGAGAGAACCCTGTTCTTACCCTCCTGGCTGATCTGCAGGCTCTGCGGAACAACAAGGGCTAGCTGAATTGTAAGCAGCCCCGTTTAGCATTGAGAGATTGCTCCAGCTCAGAGCCAAACAGAAAAAAAAAAAAATTTCTCTCTCTCTCTCCTTTCTCATTCTCTCTTTTCTCTCTCTCTCTCTCTCTCTCTCTCTCCTCTTTTTTGTCTCCCTCTTTCCTCTCTTGGTTATAAATGTTTAAGAACATAATTTTGTGTGATTTGGTGACAATTGAGAAAGAAGAACAGAGATGTCAGTGATCACACATGACAAGGAAAACAGTATTGTAAAATAGTTTGGAAAAAAGTTACCAGACCAATGTAGAACTACAGATCTCAGTAAGTAAACCTAGGGAAGGGTGAGAAGATGACTTCCAGAGTTACCGGAATACAATACCCAGAAGCCCAGTTTTTAACAAAACATTACAAGACGTAAAATTAAAAAGTAAGGTATGGCCCATTCAAGGAAATAGTAAATTAACAAAAACCATCCCTGAGGAAATCCAGACATAAAAGTTATTAGATAAAGACTTTAAATCTGCTGTCTTGAATATGTTCAAAGGGCTAAAGGAAATGATGGACAAAGAACTAAGGGAAACAATGTCGGAACAAAACGAGAATATCAATAAAGATATAAAAATTATAAAAGGGAAGCAAATGGCAATTCTGAAACTGAAAAGCGAAATAAAAAATTCACTCAAGGAGTTCAACAGGATTTGAGCAGGGAGAAGAAAGAATCAGCAGCTTGTAGATAAGACAAACAAAATTTCTGAGAAGAAAGAAAAAATAACGAAAAAAACTGAACAGAGCCTTAGGGACCTGTGAAATGCCATTTGACATGTATTATGTATAATACAATTTTGTATATATATAAAAATTATATATAATTAATTATAGAATTTAATTTAATTTATAATTAATATTAATTGTATATTATAGACTTAATTTATATTATATATTATATATACTATAATTTATATTGCATATATTTTATATATCATATATATAATACTATTATACATAATATATATTAACTGTATATACTAACTATATATGCAAACATGTATAAATCCATATATATTAATTATATATAGTAACATATATATTAACTATATATATATAGAGAGAGAGAGAGCACATGAGAGAGAGAGAGGGAAATATTATCGTGTCACCTTACTCCATCCTAGGCAACAGATTGAGACCCTGTATCAAACAAACAAGCAAGTGAACAAACAAACTAAAAATGCTCTCAGAAGACAGGATTTTAAAAAAAATAAGAATAATGTTGGACTTCTAAACTCAAAATGGATCAGTGACCTGAATATAAGCACTAAAACCATATAACTTTTAGAAGGAAACAAAGAAGTAGGTTTTATAGCCTTGCATTTGGCAGTAGATTTTTAGATATGACACCAAAGGCGGAAGCAGCAAAAGAAACAAAAAAGGTAAGTCAGACTTCATCAAAATTTTAAGCTTTTGTGTATCAAAATAAAAAAGAAAACCAGTAATAAAGTGATCAGAACTTACCTGATAGAGCATATTCGAAAATATTATATCTGATAAGAAATTAATATATAAAGAACCCTTACGACTCAACAACAAAACCACAGACAACCTAATAAAAACCCAGGCCAAGGAGTTGACTAGACCTTTTCCCAAATAAGAGATACACATGGCCAATCAGCACATAAAAAGATGCTCAATATCTTCAGTTATTACGGAAATAAAAATCAAAGCACAATGAGCTATCACTTCACTCTCACTAGCATCGTGATATAAAAACAAAGAAAGAAAAGAACAATTGTGGGCAGGGATATAGAGAAATTGGAACTCTCATAAATTCTGGTGAAAATGTAAATTGATACAGCTGCTGTGAAAAACAATAGTTAGCTCCTCAAAATATTAAACATAGAATTACTCTGACCTGGCCATTCCACTCCTAGGTATATACCCAAGAGAATTGAAAACTTATAGTCATACGAATACGTGTACATGCATGTTCAAAGCAAGCAGCACTCTTGACAATAGCCAAAAGGTGGGAACAACCCAAATGTTCATCAATAGATGAATGGATAACAAATCATGGTATATATGTATAAAAAAAAGTTATTTAGCAATAAAAAAGAATGAAATAATTATTGATATGTGCTACAAGGTGATAAACCTCAGAAACTTCATACTAAGTAAAAGAAGGCAGGCACAAAACATCAATGATTTTCTGATTTCTGCTACATAAAGTATTGAGGTCTGGCACCGTGGCTCATACTTGTAATCCCAGCAGTCTGGGAGGCCCAGGTGAGTGAAATAGCTGAGGTCAGGAGTTTGAGACCATCCTGAACAAATGATGAAACCCCGTCTCTACTAAAAATACAAAAAAATTGCCAGGCATGGTGGCAGGAGGCTGTAATCAAAGCTACTGGGGAGGCTGAGACGGGAGAATCACTTGAACCAGGGAGATGGAGGTTGCAGTGAGCCAAAGTCTCACCATTGTACACCAGCCTGGGCAACAAGGGCAAAACTCCACTCAAAAAATTTAAAAAGCAAAATAAATAAAGTATTCAGCATAGATAAATTCATACAGACAGAATTTATATTGATAGGTGTTAGAAGGTGGAAGGAGTGGGAAATGGAAAACAACTGTTTAATGGTGACTGAGTTTCATTCTGGGGTGAAACAAAAATGTTTTACAACTAGATAGATACAGAACTTGCACAACAATGAATCAAATGCCACTCACTCACTGAGTTATTCCCTTAAAAACAATTAATGTTATGTGAATTTCACCTCATTTAAAAAAGATAATGTCAATGAATTCTGGAAACTGAATAAATTGGAGCACCAAAAAAAAATAAAATAAAATAATAAAAAAAGAAAAGAAAAAAGTAATTCAAGCTAAGATATAGAAGCAGAAAAGCACCAGTAATATTCATGAGTTGTATAGCCCAGCTTCAAAGAATACAAAATAAGTAACAAGGGATAATGGAAAATAAGCCTAACAAAAAATTCTACTGTGATTATGAGACTAGTCTTCCTCATAACATTGTACTAAAGTAATTATAATGCTACTCATTATACAGGGAGTACATATTAAAATATGAAAGCTACTTCATATTTTGTGGTACAAAAACTACTTTACATTCTTTGTGAAAATAGTGAATCAGTTTTGGGGCTCTATAACTTCATACCAGTGCAGACTAAAAATTGTTAAGGAAATAATTTCAGTAAGTCCTCATACACTGTAGACACGATATATATATAAATATCCATATGCTCATTTTCTTTTTATTTTTAAAAAATATAGAGAATGAGAGAATTCTCAAAGATAGAAGCTAAAATAATCCACAGATTTATATAAAAACACATTTTGGCTTTTTAACTGAAATAACTAATGTAATTAATAGTGGTTATGTTTTCTAATGAATACTCAATTTACTCTTTGAGAAATTACTTGTGATTACAAGTCATTACCAAATAATTGCATGTGGTTTAGTATTTGTGTCATGTCATTAATTTATACTGGTGAAAGGGACGAATATTTCTAAAGTCAAGTTCTAGCTTTCTGTAAAAACATAACACTTTCTTTTTAACAATAAAAAATGCTGTTAAAGCAAACGAAATAGGAACTTGGAGGACTCTGTACTTCTATATTTGAGTCCTTGTGGGTGAACTGCAACCTAACTTAATTGATAGGCAAGATTGAAAACATAACTCAGGAGTATGCGCCTGTTAAAATCTGCGTCTTGGCCAGTCTCAGCAGCCATACTTTATACATGGCTGAGTGTTCAAAGTGTGTTCAAATAAGGCAAACATGGAGCTGTAATCAATCCAGCTGTTTCTATACCTCACTTCCTATTTCTGTACCTCACTTTACTTTTTTGTCTATTAATTTCTTCTGACCACAAGGCACCCCTGGAGTCTCTCTGAATCTGCAATCTGGGGGCTGCCCAATTCACACATCGTTCGTTGCTCAAATAAATCCTTTAAATTTAATCTGGCTCAAGTTTTTCCTTTAACAGTGCTCATAAATATAATCCTTTTCCATTGCCTGGTGTTTGCTGACAAATCACTGATGGGATAGAAATGTCATTTTCATTTAAACGAGATACCGATAATAGAGGAAGGGTCAGGCTGAAATTTACTTCATTTAGATTTAACAAAAGAAGTTAACAAAAGAAGTGCCCAGTTGGAGTAGGAGGCTAGATCGCTGATGACTGCCATGGCAGAAACAATTTACCACATGTGTAGCATTTTCTTGAGGCGATTTTCCTATGAAAAATGCCATTTTGCATTGAGTGCAATTGGAGTATTCCCTCCCCTTTGCTGTAGTCAGTTTACCCCAACAGTCCCCCTTGCCCTGAGGGTGCCGCACAGGGAACTCCAGCCCAGCAAGGGCCATTGCGTCAGTTGCTGCCATGGAACAAGCAGTGGTGGAAATGTAGGTGGAACATCGGACTCACTGCACTGCACCACCCTGGGAGTCACATGTCTGTGCTCGAATGTCAATATTCCTAACAATATGGTCTGAGGACCTTGGACAAACTTCATATCATGTGTTAGCTTCAGTTTCTTCAGTGAAAAGAGGGTAACTGCCGTACTTGGGTTGTTTTGCATTAATTGAAAACTGTGTAAGGGACTCAGCTCAATTCCTGGAAGAAAGAAAAAAACATTCAGCAGATAATAGCAGTTATGATTATTGTGAGTAGTTGTCACCTAAGCAAACTATCCGTAAACAACAGTTTGCATGTTTTTGCCTTACTGGGAAGAAAACAACTGAGGAAGAAAGTCCCAGTTAAAAATATAAAACAAAATGAATATGTATATTACAAAGCAAACAATTGTACACTGGACATTTTGCAATATCACTTTCAAAGTCAAATGCAATCTTTGGCATTGAACCTGTATTCTCCGTGGGAACTCAAATATTATTCTATTTTTAGGTGCCTGGAAAAAAATAGAGGTTCAAGAAATATCTGCAGGATAAATGAAAGAATTTAACAAATGTTTAGGAAATGAATTTCTTCAAAATAGCTATTTTATAGGTTAATGACAACTAAACTTAGAATATTAAAAAATTAAAACTTTTTTTGTGTGTTTCCCATTTGTTGATATTATCAGGATGTCTTAACAGATATTCTGATGAGTCAGAAGCAAGGCCTGATACGTACAGATTTGAGCTTACCAGCCAGATAAATATCTGTCCTGGTAAACCATCTATAATTTCCTTTTAAACTGTGTCTCAATGTAACAGAATAAAAAGTCTTAAATTCCTTTTAGTATAATATGATATATGATATAGCTGATGCATATAATTATAATATACTATGTATATAATTATTTAGTTAAAGCAATTACAAAAGAAAAGCACATGTCGTCCTTTAGGCTTATCAGCCTTTATCCCACAATCTTAAACTAAGGTGATACATCTATTGGTTGAAAATATCAGCTGAGGTTTATGTCTCAAAATTTCATTTACAGGCTCTTGTTCTGGAAAAATGCTCTGGACAAGTTCAAAATAACACGACCAACTCACTGATGTTACTGATGTTATTTAGATTTCTACAAGCAGCTTTGATCAATCTCCTGTCACCCAGAGTAAAGGAATAATAACTTTGTAAGGAGCCGCCAGACGCCTGAGGTGGCAGCCCATGCGTTTAATAAAAATGAATGATGGCGCAAGAGATTAGGAATCCCATATACTTGCTATAGCGTGGTTAGAACAACAGTGCTCCTCTTTCTCATCCACGGCTCTGTAATCTGTCAAATGCACATCTTATTTTTGAGGGAGAAATTTTATTGAGCACATATGTGCCAAGGCTGACCTAAGGCACTTAAAATGTCAATTCAAAATAAATATTTAGAATGAGTCCAAAAACTCAGAAGTGATCTGCAGTAAAAGTTAAGCAAGGAGACTAATTTAATCAATGGAAGACACAGGTTTTTAGTCCTTGACCTGTTAATCAGAAAATAGAGATAGCAGAGAAGGGGAAAGAGACCTAAGCCCTACCCTGAAATAAATATGGCAGGAAGAGTGCTTAAAGGGCTTCAGGTAATAGTATCCAAGGAGCACTTATTATCCAGCATCTCATGCAGCCTGGGGGCCAAGTAAAGCTGTTTCTGATCTCTACCATCAAGTGATAGTACATTGTTTCATTGGGCAGTTTGGAGGGCGTTGCCTGTCATAGGCATTACTTTGCTTCACTTTGTATTCATTAGGAAACTTTGTTTCCAAAACTCTATAAAGTTGTATACGATTCATTGAAGAGTGGGTTTCAGCTTGCTAACTATTGGTTGAAGTTCTGTATTGATGACCACACCAAATGAATCAGGAGCAGATGATGGATAACGACAAACTTGTATGGTGATACTTTCAGATAAATCTAAATACATCAGTCACCCTACACCAAGAGCATGGCTATTTTAAATGAGACCGATGGATGCTTGGGCATAAAGAAATTAACAGATTTAAAGGTCACATGTTTATGTTAGACCGTAGGGTTACTATTAATTCAAATAATCTGGAACTTGAGAGTCTCAGCAGGAAACAGCATCCACCTGAAAATGGTTTAAATAATGAGACCTAAATAAGTGACTATTAATAGAGTGTGGTCAGGTTTAAGAAAAATAACAATGATGTATGCTGAGATCTAAAGAAGCAACGGTTTGACACCACGGCATGGAGGGAGCAGGGAGGAAATAACCTGGCCTCTACTGCATTCCCCTTTAGCATCTCATCACTCTTTTTCGATTAGAAGCCGGCTGCTAAGGATCAAGCTGATGAGGAGCACAGAGCAGAACCTTGGAGGTCAGAGCAGGGCAGGGGGGTAAGAGAATGTATCTGGGAAGGACCAGCAGAGACTAACCAGCAAAATTCAACCACTAATCCACTCGGCATTCTTTGTTGCCTTTTGATCACTTGAAGAAATTCTCATGCTAAGTAGAAGGAGTCACAAAGTATCATTGGTCATCGTATATCGCTATGCGGTGTAAATTTCACACTTCCTTTTGGAACTTAAATTAGGATGTTAGACTCCATTTATGCACCAGTGGAACACTGATGGAGAGTAGAAAGAAATGTCTAAGATAAAATACCCACACCTACCATGATTGGCCTCTGTAAAGGATCACTAGTTCATGATTGTGAGCATACCTTCCTCCTTCCGTCGTCCATTTTATGTTCCCCTTTTCTTCTGCCTATACCATGCCTAAATAAAGTTGTATCTTTAATCTTAATGGATCTGAGTCCTCAGTGGTCTCATCTCTGTCAAGATGCTGGCCTTTACTTTCAGACATAGGGGTACCACAGCGTGCACTGGGACACCTAGCTTCTACATCCAGTCCCTTTGGGCCAGATGGTTTCCTCTTGGCAATTGGGACTAATCATCTGAGCCGATAGTGTCACCTTCTTCTCTGCTTGCCCTTCAATAGCATATGGTGCCCCAAATGACCTAAAGACATCAGATATATCTCGGCTTCCAATTCCATGCAGCCTTTCTTGGTGGAAGTGTTTGTTTTCTTGGGAAGTAGGGCCTCCAAAACCCATCACATCTAAGGGAGAGACAGGAAGCAGAAACTCCTTAAAGGCTGAACGTTGAAATAGTGAGGGATACTCACTATTAAACCCTCCTCCACATCCCTGGCCCTGGACTCTGGTATTGTGGAGATGGGGGGAAACAGTACCGTGCATTTGTTGTGAGTTTAAAGCAAATGCCGGATCCAGTGAGTTCCTATTTTGATTTGAAGGCTAGATGATGATAGACATGGAGTTACATTACCAAGATCTCTGTCAGGGACTGCTACCCCAAGGCTCAGAGGGTAACCAGCAGACAGTCTTCACTGGTCCACCCCTTCAGGATTACTCAAGCTCTGAAGAGCTGCCTCCTCTAAGATCATTCCCTTCCTTTGTGTGTTATGTATTCAACGACGTATTGAGATGGGTTGTAAAGTTCTGGATCCTTTGGCCCAGTGTGGAACAACTCAGCCCTTTCCAGCTCCAGGATGTCATGTCGGGTTCCCGAGGCTATCAGGTCTGAATAGCAGGTTGTCATCTTTCCTCGCCCAGTTATGCTTTCTTTCCACTCTCTGCAGCTGTCAATCCTAAGGACATTCATTGAGACAGATATCAGACATTACGCTCCCTCTTAGACTCTATTCCTTAGACAAGCAACTGTCACATCCTGTCTCTCAGATGATGCTGTCCCTGTTCCTTCTGTAATTCACATCGGTTTTACCAAGCAAGCAGCTTATAATGGAATTTGCAAAAAAAAAAAAAAAATCAAGTGGCAATTCTCATACAACAGATTTCTAAGTCAAAAGCAATATTTGTGGAACACCATATCAGGAAGTAAAGAATTCTGAATGTCCACAGAGGACAATGGTGGCAGAAGCATGTGGGCAAAGGAAGAAAAAATGTATTTGAAAATCATTTATTTTCTCATGAGAACATCCCTGTCCCCTATGGGATGGAATTCCTTCAGTGTGTCCTACTATCCCTGAGAGGCTAGCTGCCCCTACCTGTCATTCCCAGGGAGTTGCAACATGTCAGGGACACTGTGCTGGCCTCTGCTCTTAGCCCTTAGTGAAAGTGGTAGCCAGACCTGTTTTGGTGAGACAAAGTCCCTGTCATTGAACCCCGGCATGGCCTCCACTCCTGCCTGGAATGATGAGTAAATCAATTGCATAAGTGCTAGGAAAAGCACAGAACAGAAGTTTGCTGACATCCACAGCTCGGTTGTCTTTCCATCCTTGTTTGTTCCACCTGATAAAGGAGCATCTCCCTTACCACAGATGCCTACTGAGGGGTGGTCCCAGAATCGTGGACATCCTCTCACTCTCTGCCCAGTCTGAGCAACTCATCCATCTGCTCTTTCCTGGACCTCCTTATCCTCAACCTTCCAGTGTTTCTTTTGCTGGGTCCTTGATAGATGAGGCAAACCATACATGTGCCTATGTGCCTACCTCACACCACTTCTCTCTCCACAAACAGTGGACATTATTCTGTCCTCTTGTAAATTGCCACTCTCCACTGTCTTCCAAGGCACTCTCCTGAGTGAGGCTCAAATGCATCACTTTCTGTTTTGTCATATGTTCACAACCAAGCTGATTGATCTGTAAACCAAGCTTGGTCATTTCTTTAACCGTCACCCCCAAAACACACACTCCAAGAGGCAGAACCCTGGTGCAACAGTGAGAGATCCAGGGCCTTGAACACTTGTTAATGCATCTTACTCTGTTCTGGCTCTGCCCATTTCTCATCCAGGAGGTGCCTTTTTTGTCTTTATGTGGATTACTGTTGTGCCCAAATGATCTTATGACTTGGTAGCTTTGATGACTTGATGATCTTATGACTTGATGACTTGATGGCTCAGCTCATGATGGGCAGTTTTGGCCACAGGGTTATTTAATATCCCATGGTCAGGCACTTCATATCTCCTAGGTCTAGTAGAATGTCAAAAATTGCTTTGTTTGGTTTTTTAAATGTGTGATTCTCTTCTGCAGATGGCTTGACCTTACTTCAATACCCTAAAGGTAAATGTTATAATTTTGCATTTGGGCCTTATTCTGGAGGCCATGTGGGGTGATAAAATAATTAGAGTTTAATATGGTTGTTAATTAGAGTTTAACAGGCCATGTATCCCAAATGGTTGGACTAGCTACACAGCAGTCTGCATCTTTAACAGAGCCCGTTTCTTCTTTGAGTCCTATTAAAAGTGGGTAATCCTTTCAAAGTGGGGAATCCTTTGAGTAATACAGCTAACGCATCTGGTTCCCAGGAAGCTGACTCTGAGATGGAGGTCTACATGCCTGAAATTTACTGGGGAGAATTCTTGGGATCAACACTTCTAGAGGAGTGAAGAAAATGGGATTGAGCAGAGAGAGAAGTTAAATTTTGATTTTTGTTACAAAAAAGCCCTCAGCAAATCCTTCAGGGAGTTCAGCATCTGGGATAGACTTTTAAACTTAAGTTGGAGCAAGGGGTCCAGGCCTATATATTTTAATAGAGGTATCCACTGTAAGTACACATGCTCTGTATAGGGGACATAAACTTGGTCAAGGAGGTTCTGTTCAGTTAAGGGCACATCCCTAAAGGGGAATCAGCTGAGAGCTGTCAAAGGCTGAGGGAGTCAGTGCCTAATATTGGAGGTGAAGGCGTGGAGGCATTAGATTTGCCAGATTTACCAACTAAAAGTACAAGGTGCTCAGTTTAATATGAATTTCAGATTTTATAAAAAGCATAAATATATAATATTTAATCTTTGGGACGTAGTTATAACTAAAAAACTATTTGTGTATATCAAATTGGGTGTCTGCAGTTTATTTTAGTTCACTTATAATGAGGGGACAAGAAAGATATAACTACTCTAGCAAAGTTTATTACTTTAATATTATGAACAATATGTAATAAGTATCTGTTATAGAATGAATTGTGTGCCCCCGTGATTCCTATGTGGAAGCCCTAACCCCTAGAACCTCAGAATGGGACTGTATCGGAGCCAGGAACCTTAAGGAGGTAATTAAGAGTTAATGAGATCCTAAGGGTGGGTTCTCAATCCAAGGTCCTTATGTAAGAAGAGGAAAGGACACCAGATATCACACTCTCTCTCCAGGCATGTACAGAGAAACGACCACGTGTAGTGGAAACATGTGGCCATCTGCAAGCCAGAAAGAAGTGTCCGCCTCATTAGACACCTTGGCACTTTGATCCCGGACTTCCATCCTCCAGAACTGTGAGAAATAATTTCTGCTATTTAAGTCACCCAGTCGGTGGTATTCTGTTTTGGCAGCTCACACAGACTAATATAATCTCCTTCCCCAATTAAGCAGTTAATTGTAAAACAAACAAGCAGACAAGCAAAGACAGTTACTAACTAAATATTTAGTTGACACAACAGAAAATAAAGTCATTGCTACTCCTGTGTTGGTCACTGTTACTAACATGGAAATTCATGTATACATAATAAAAAAGACAAATGATCTTTTGTATGAAATGAATACTAAGGCAAGCAAAGAGTAAAATACTTATTATAGAAGGAAGACTTGTAGACAAAATGTATATTGAAATTGTCTCCTTATCCATTAAAGTTTTCAGAAAGAGCTGAATAAACAGGAGCAAAGCTTTAATAAGTTGAAAATTTTCATCAGCAAGAGCTAGAACTGGGATTCAAACAGAGACAGTGGACAAAACCTGTCCTTACCAATCCTTTCAAGTCTGTTCATGCCAAAGAAATGTTTCTCATCAGAGTGTTTTTTTCTAACATAATTTGATTAAGTAATTTTAAAATACCATAATGGGGAGTTTTAAATTTTGTGACTAATTATATTTTATTTACCCTTACCAGGGTTTCCTAAAATAATGTCTCTGAACATATTCTTAGTGATCTAAATTTTCAATATAATATTTTTTCCCCTTTTTTGTGGTTACTAATCTAGGGTGTGTGTTTGTGTGTGTGTGTGTGTATATACCTGTTCTAGGTCATTTCAACAACCATTTCATACTTGAACACTCCCATGCAGCATGTATGTTTGTATTCCTGCTATGATGGGATTGGTGCTAGTGATCACCTAAGTCTACAATGTTTTCTTTTAGTGTTATGTCTCTTAAGTGGGAGTAGATGACACTCAGGGTTCTAAAGAGGGGGATCCAGTATTTATCGATCAACACTGAAGGTTTCTACCTGTCTTTGGCAAAACAATCTCACTGTCTCTGTCGGCTTCCTCTATTGTAGGCAAAACTTCATGGAAAAGATGATTGGTCAAATAGGCATCATGAGGTCTGCTTCCAGGAATTTTAAACAGCATATTAAGATACTAATTTGGTCTGGTGTCTCCATCTTTACGGCACTGAATAAAGGACTTTTATAACCTTTTCAAAAAGATTATTATGCATCTTAATAGAACATCACGGTTAATACTTAATGCACTTTGAAAAGCAAAAGATTTGAAAAGAGCTACAGAAGAGGAATATAATCCTTAGGGAAGAGTGAAAACAAGACAAAGATTAAAGGAGGAACATTCAGATGAATAACAATTGCACTGAAATATCATTAACTGCAGATGGTTAAGGTAAGTTTAGTATGGGCTGCAATAGAAACTAGAATGGGTTAAATCAGGCCAATGTAGTTCCAATTAAAGTGACAAGAATTCAAATTTTGCAGTCATTGAAAACCAGAAGCTAAAAAATGTAAATAAATACTTTTGTAATCAATTATAAGTACTTAATTATGAAAATTATATATGTTCTAAATTATAAATGAAAACTCTATATAAACATATTGAGATGAAATTGTAGGCACTGTGAATAAGTGATTAAAGAGGTCACAGAGAAAATAAATTGAGGTTGCTAGAAAGGCTTTTATTTGTCTTTGTAGGGCAAAGGCAATGGGAAAATTAATACAGAAAAGTGAAAAACTATCTCAAATCAGTCATGGGTCTCACTACTTGATCTGTGGCTAAGAGCCTTGAGAGGCCAGGAAATAGCACACTGTAGCGTAGTTTCTCATCAGTGTTCCTCAGGTTGGATGCTTTTCCTCTCTCTTCTTCATTGGCACGTTCAGTACTATTAAGGGATGACAAAAACTTCAAAAGTTACTTTCACCTCTTGGGTTTTCTGCCACTATTCACCCTTTTTACCTAAGAAGAATTCCAAGATATGGCTATGCCTTTA
Source organism: Cacajao melanocephalus (assembly GCA_963573385.1). Lineage (NCBI taxonomy): Eukaryota > Metazoa > Chordata > Mammalia > Primates > Pitheciidae > Cacajao > Cacajao melanocephalus. The sequence continues at coordinate 53,294 of CAUYLG010069490.1, read as the reverse complement.
AAACTTCACAGAAAATGTTTGCCTTTAACTTATAAATACATCTGCAAAACAGTATAAAAGGGTGTCGTGAGTTTATTTCCTTGTGGGAAACATCAAATCTCACTCTTCTAGGAAAGCTTCTTAACACATGAACATGGACATAACACCAGCATCACAAAAGAAATCAGGATTAAATGAAAATTAATAACCATCTAATGAAATGCCCTATTCCTTGACATATGAAGTATGACTGCAATTTTCAGATAAAGTTATCACCTTTCTAATCTCTTGAGTATCCAAGTTAATGAAGAGAAGTGGATAGTGTTTAATAGTCAAAAATATAAATATATATGTGGCTTTGGGATGACTGCTTGCTTTAGCCATCCCTTTGCTTTGGAAAAGGATCTTTGTTGAAGTAGGGTGGGAGGGGAGGTCCCTAGTCCAATATGACTTATAAAAGGAGGAAATTTTGACACAGAGACAGACACACACAGAGGGAAGGTTCTGTGAAGGACCCACAAGGAGGAAGTCATGTGAAGATTACAGTATGCTATCAAAAGCCAAGAAACAGCTGGGGCTACCAGAAACTGGAACAGGGAGGCAAGATTCTTTCTCTAAGGTGCCAGAGGGGGCACGGCTCTGCCATATATTCATTTCAGACTTCCGGCCTCCAGAACTGTAAGACAAACAAGTTTCTGTTGTTTTAAAATCCAGTTTTTGGTACTTTGTTATGGCAGCTTTAGGGAACTAGTAAGCCTTTGATGCTTTTCATGATAGAAAACCATAATGCCGCCTGAGCGTGTGTGGCCTACACCCAGCCTCTCTAATAAACCAGAGCGGGCTGTTCTCTTGGCGCCCATCTTTCTATTGCTGAGACGATTCATCATCTCCAGCAAGCACATGCAGGATGCTGTTTCTAGAGGGCAACTCACTGTCCCCTTTAAACCGGAATGTTAGGAATTTCTAGCCCTTTCTGGGTGAGTACATCAAATCTCACATCAAACCTTGAACTTACCAGTGGTCCAAAACTGATGGTGTTTTCTTTGTCAATTGTAAATTTAATACATATTAGAAAAAGTCCTGATGGTTCCCTAGACAAACTCCCAAACTTACATTTGGTTCTCTAGTCATAGATTTGTAAAACGCTAATTTTACAAATGAACTTCGGAAAGTATTTCACAAATTCAAGGCAATGGGAGTTCACCTTACAGCATTCCCCTCACCCATTCTGATGTACGCTTTCTCCCAAGTGTTTTTGCTGACTAGAGTGAAGAACACTTGCCCTTCAGCAGTATTGAGAGCTCTAATGGAGTAGACCTATGGAGGAGGTGGAGGAATGGTGCACCCCTTTGACCCTCTCACCGGCTACTTTTCCCTCCAGTGCCCAGCAGTCCAGTCCATAGCCCCCTGGAAAAGGGCAGATCCTGGCTACACAGGGACATTGTGTGTGCAGGTCTGTGTCTAAGCCCTTTCTTTAACCTATCTCATGCTGTAACTCTAACCCCTGAAGAAGAATATATATACTTTTGATTGCCAATAAATTTGTTGGTGGAAAGTTATCTAACGAAGTATAGAACACCTTAAAAGTGGACAAAGTTTAAAAGTGAGTAGAGAATGGTAACCATGTTTCACTTGTTTACTGTTTGCTGTACAAGAAAGGCTCTTGGCGATTCAAAGACTCTTCAAATAATTTCACCATGAGTCAGGAGATACATGATTTTAATCATCATATTTAGTATCAGTAAGGTAGCATTTACTACAGTCTTCAGTAAGTACCTGGGGGCTGTAATTGTAACCGTGCTTAGATTTATCACATCCTAGGCTGCCAGGCGGTAAGAAAAACAGCAATGTTCAGTTTGGGACTCCCAGACTTGGGTTAGGTCCTCTGTCCGCATTCTCTGTCAACCTCACAAGGAGGCATTACAAGGAAGACACCATCAGATTCAGGAATCCTCCTTTAGGAATCAGATAGGGAAAATGACAATTGGAAAGATGGAGCTATTTGATTCTGGTTCTAGATCTTGTAAATGACAGAGCAAGAATTATAAACAAGCCTCATCTTTGCCAAAAACATGCTTTTGTTTGTTTTTATGTCATTAACTTGTCACAGTGAAAACAATGGACTTTAAAAATTAGACTTAGAATCAAGTTTCTTATTGAGTTATACGACTTTGAAATATGCAGTACCTACAACAAGGTCCCTCACATAAAGGATGCTCTAAACATAATTGCTCAGTATGTTTATCTGAGTTTCAGTTTCACTGACATCAAAATGAGCCCACAATATCTATGTTAGTGACTTAATTTATCAGGAAGTAAGACAGATGAAAAAGTTCAACATGTTTTGCTTTCAATAAATGTCCGTTTTCACTCCCCTTTCTTCTTCTTTCTCTCTCATATTTATTTATTTAAACAAGAAATAATCAGAAGTTTCAACATCAGTGTCTTTTGATATTGTATAACGTATATATCATGAGGTAACTTGGACAAAAGAATCTGCCTTCTTGTGTATGACATGTTCTGACAAAGCAAATGAGCCTGAAAATCTATTTCCTTACACGAGGTTACTGAGTTACACGTGGAAATTACAGACCCTAACTACCAATATGTCATGAAAGATGAACAGTCAAGAGGAAACATCAGTACGAATAAAACATCATAATATAGGGCAGATGACTATTTTTCTTTTCAATAAATAGGAAAATTTCAGAGAATCTGAGCCAATAAACAGTATTAAATTATTTTGCATTTAAATAAGATCAGTTTTAAAAAGAAGAAATGACTAGGCTGGAACCAGCAGGTGACACATGGAGTTGAGTGAAGTTGCCTAAACAACTTACTCCAAGTTCCAGACTGGGCTGAAGGAGGAGGACACTCGTACTCCTTTTGCCCCTGATTATGAAAATATTTTTTCTGATCATAATAATCCATGGTAAGATTGTGTCTGTCCACTGCATTTCACTTCTTGATTGTAACGTGGATTTTATCCCATTTCCCAGTGATCTTCTGTGAACGTCATGCAAGTTCATGATGATTTTATTCATCAAATGAATATGTACACATGACTTGAAGAGAAATTGGAGAATGGGCTTGATTTTCCTTGGGAAACTAAATAAAAGAAACTATAACAAATCGGTGTTGAAAATACATATTTGACAGTATAGGCTAACACTGAAAAGAATTTAGAAAGTTTAGTAGAAGAAAAATCTACTAAAGTTGAAGATTAGTGATTATAGAGAATTACCTTTTACTGTTATGAGAGTATTTTTGTATAATCCTAAGCATAGATAGTTTTGTCCTTGAGAAATTAACAATTCGTGTATTGATACAATTTTCCATCTTGCAGCTAAAATGAAATCTAACATATGGCCAAAAAATGTGTGATGTGCTAATTGGAGTTGGCAGAATGGTAAGTTCATTGGTGAACTCGGTAAGAGGAGTGAGAGAGTCTATTGATTTGCATTGATTATGATGGTGGTAGCAAAAAAGGTGAAAATAATTAACTCTATCAAAATAAGTCAAGGAATATTTGCAGAAGAAGGGACTTAACCTAGCTCAAGAGAACTACGACCCTTTTCTTCAGGAATTGCTAGAAAGTAATGGGCCTGTAAGTATTTTGATTAAATTAGAAAGAAAAACCAGATTGTCTCTATGGCTGGTCACAAGGAGGAAGAGTATACTAATTTTCTTTCTAACTGATGCATAATAGATTACCATAAACTGAGGGGATTAAAGTAATACACATTTATTGTCTCACATTCTTTAGGAACTAAAAGTCCAGGAGAGGTATTACTGGGTTCCCTGCTCAGGGTCTCACAGGTTTCAGTCGTGGTGTTTCCAGGGTGCATTCTCATCTGGAGGATGGAGTGGGGAAGAACCCATTCCTTCACATTGTTGGCAGAAGTCATTTCCTGTGGTGTATGACTAAGAGCCTTGGCTGTTGTTGGCAGTGGGTTCTTAGTCACTTGTCTGCCCACAGTCACTTGTCACACAGACTCCTCCAACACGGGCAATTTCTTCGTTAAGCCAGCAAAGAGAGTCCTTCTCTTGAGGGAGGGACTTCATTCCCCTTGTAAGAGCCTTTACCTGAGTAGGTCAGGCCCACTCTGGATGATCTCTCACTTTTTTCTTTTTTCTTTTTTCTTTTTTTTTTTTTTTGACACAAGGTCTTGCTCTGTTGCCCAGGCTTAAGTACAATGGCACAATCCTGGGCTCAAGCAATCTTCCCACCTCAGCCTCAAGTGCCTGGGACTACAGGTGCACACCACCATGCCTGGATTATTGTTTGAAATTTTTTGTAGAGACTGGGTCTCACCATGTTACTCAGGCTGGTCTCAAACTCTTGACCTCAAGTGATGCTTCTACCTCAGCCTCCAAAGTGTTGGAATTGCAGGCATGGGCCACTGAGCCTGGCCCAGGTCACTTTTGACTAATTTAACATTAACTCATTTAGGGCCTTAATTCTTTCACGTAGGTCATGTTCTACTAGCCAGAAACAATTCACAGGTCATACCCATGTCTAAGATGAGTACATTATGCAGGATATGAACTCCAGTGGATAGAGTTAAGTGGGCTCTGTAGGGTCTGCCCATTAAAACAGGCAAAGAAAATGTTGGAGATGAAGCTAGGGCTTCTGAGTGGTAACTATGAGGGCTAACAGAGAAAGTTCACTAAATGGTCACAGAACTCTCCAGAAGAGGTAGATGAAGACCTTTAGATACTGAAAATATTTTGGCAATTCTACATTTAATTTAAAATAATGCTACTTATTTTATCATAATGATTAACATTGTCTTTTAAAAAAAATATTGCATTAACAAATTGTAAATGTTCTAGGCTGGGTATGGTGGCTCACAACTGTAATCCCAGCACTTTGGGAGGCCAAAGCAGCAGATCACCTGAAATCAGGAGTTCAAGATCATCCTGGCTAACATGGTGAAACCCCATCTCTACTAAAAATATAAGAATTATCCTGGGCATGGTGGCTGGTGCCTGTAGTTCCAGCTACTCAGGAGTCTGAGACAGCAGAATCGCTTGAACCTGGGAGGTGGAGGTTGCAGTAAGCCAGGATCGCACCACTGCAATACAGGCTGGGCAACAGAGCGAGACTCCATCTCAAAACAAACAAACAAACAAAAATTGCAAATGTTCCCTTTTTGCTATTTTCCTTGGCACATATGTGCTCAGTATGCTTATTAAGTGATCCGGTTTTGCTCCCTGAAAAAGATATACCGTATTATGTACCTATACCTGAGAGAGAAGAGTGTAAGTTGTGGGTATGTTTTTTAACTTACAAATTCACCTATTATGTCAAGGAAAGAGAGAAAATATAATCTATTATTTTCACAAGTGGCCAACTTTTAAGAGTTAGTGGCTTCTTTTCAAGTAATTTTATGAAAGATCTATATTCATACTGAAGGGGAAGATTTGAAACTCATTAAAAAATAGTACAATTCTCTATTGACTGCTTCTGTTAATTGCCTACTAAATAACATGAGTGTAATAATTGTTTACACAGCTGCTTTCTATCGTGTTTTAGTTCTAGTGATACAATATAAGAAATGAAGAAAAAGGTAAAAATTATTTTTAAATTTGTCTCTATTTATTACACGCATTCTATAAATCTCCAGTTTTGTCCTGAAAAACTGCTGGTTCTAACTTTATGAAAATTCTGTTCATCATTTGAGAAAAAGTAGAAGCACTGATTTTGAGTTTAGTTGCCTCTGAAGTTCAATTACATAACCAGGAAATTCTGAGCTACAAAAGTCTAAAGGGCTACACAGTATTTTGAAGGTTGTTCTATTTTTCTTTTCCTATGCTCCATAGACATGTTACCTCACATCTATAGCACGAGCCTTACAAGGCAAATTCTATTCCACACATAACTGTTGTATAGTGATTACAAAACAACACAGGGGAAATCAGAGAAACTTCCTATTCACTTTAAACCGTACGCAATGTCAACCTCAGCAGCTCCTAATTAATGTTCCTATAGTCTCTACTTAGTGCTTAGTTGATGGGAGTTAACCTCCAACCCAAGTCCATTGGTGTGTAGCCTAATAAGCTAATTTTCAGTCTTCCTGTTTATCTGGCTTGAGTCAGTTCGAGTTGCCTGGAGGGCTCTGGGGGATTTAGAGCTACCTCTGCATCTCCAGGTCTCTCAGCAACAAAGAGTGTGAAAAAGAGCCTCGATCAAGTGGTGGTACACATTTATCACAGACCTTTCTCACTTACTGACTCCTTTCACAAAATTAAGTCTTTCACCAGGACTATAGGTACATTAACAGGGCCAACTGTGTTCTTAGACTACTGTCTTTGTTTTTAAATAATAATAAATACCAAAAAATGTCATGAAACCTGTTTTTTTTAAAAAAAATCAGGTATTGGAATGGATCTCCAATAAATTAGTTCACCTTAGTTCTCAAATATGATTCAACTGGTAATTTTGGAAAACAAATGATTTTAACTGCCCCAGAAATGGGAGTTCATGACCCCGGAAGTGAGACTAACTGAACGTTCGGAACCTGAGAATATAACAATATCCATTAACCATGGGGTTGAGCAGAACGTGAACCAAATTACACTCACAATGGAGACTCAAGGAAAAGTGGACCAGAGATCCAAGGTAAAACATGCTGTTAAGCCTCATAAGGATTGTTTTTGTGTTCTGGAGCCAAAGCTGTCAGTAAATGATTCTATAACTGCCAAAGAAATAGTTTTAATATCATTTTTTATATATCATTACAAAGAATGCAAATTAACAGCTGAAAACTAAATCTGTCTCAAATAGAACATTAAGAAATATCTCTTAGCAAAGAGAAGCCTTCACTTCACTATTAGTCCTTCATTTGCTTTGCAAAGCCACATCATGTAGCTCATGGTAAATGAAATATAAATTGAAGTGACTTGTCTAAATAAAACAAAAACAAATTTGATTATTTTCTACAAAATTATGGTAATAGCTTTTCTTGATTTTTATGTATAATGCTTCTTGAAGTGATATCGGGATGGAAAACTACAAAGCCAGAAGCTGTAACTCAGCTGAAATCAACAATAACATCCTATATCATTAGAAAACTTAGTAGGAAACCTTGCAGCTGAATTGGGTACTGGAACTTTTGTGGCTGATAAAGAATAGAAGATGATTGTTTTAGAAAGTGTTCTATTTCCTTTAAGAAAAGGTCAAGTAAAATTTCCATGTTCTTAAAATATTATCTATGTGCAGATAGCTTATGAATGTACTTTTATTTCTTCCTTTTCTTTGTCAATGCATCCATGGTGGTCCACTCAGCCTGGACCTAAATTCAAATGTTCCTGACAAGCTTAGGTGGAAAACCTCCCCTTTAAACTTATATTCAAAGATGCCACAGATCATCTTGGAAGAGAACTTATCATAAACGGAAAACAAATAAGACACAGTAAGCTTTATTCAGTGTGTGCCTCCTTCCAGGAGAGGAAGGGTGGTCTCAGGCAGGGTGTCTACTGTTGCTATTTGCTTAATGCCCCAGGGTTCACCGCAGTCCTGCCTGAGTGAAGGGACTGTAAATAAAAATGAAAGATCAATTTCATAAAACTCAGGGTGACACTGAGATTTAAGAAGCACCGCTAAGTTTCCTCTCCATCAATTTGTAACATAAAAGGAGGAAAGTTTCCTTGCAAATATTCAGCAGGACACTTTACAATTTTTGCCATCTTGAGGCTTCTCCCACTTTAGGAGGAGCGGGAAGAGGTGATGGTGGTATACAGAGCAGCTGATGCTCAGGTTACTGGGTGGGAAACATCTGTCTTCAGCAGATGGCCAGTGAGAAACGACAGGAGAGATTTCCTGAACTTCTAGAAAACACACCATTAAAAATAGTCTAGAGATACTTGAATACCACTTTCTTTAAGGATGCAGGTGCAGAGAACTGATAGAATGAATATTTTTATATTTATTGGAATTACCTTAGTAAAAAAAAAAGTACTGAAATCCAAGAAAATAAGATTGTGCTTCAGTTCTTTAGAATATCAAACTCCTTCCAAAACCCCTCTTTTTTTTGGAAGACTGGTATCATTTTATTTACATTCTCACGACTTTCTATTCTAATAATGTAAATGTATTTCAAATGCCATAGATATCTGTGAATTCTTAAGAGCACTATTATATATAAGTGGTTTTTTTTAAGCAGAAAGATTATTTATTGGTTGTGATGGCTGGGACAGCCTCAGGAGGATTCAGTGAGGAAGCATTGTGGGAACGAGGGCCTCAGGGACTGGACACACAGCGACAGTGGGAGTCAGCCTCTCTCCCACACTCTCCTCCTCTTATTCTTAGCTCTGTTCTCTGCATGTTGGTTCTCCCCATGGCAAGGAGGTTGGTTTTCAGGGTCCAGGCCTTACCCTTACACTCTAGCATTAAAAAATCAGGTATTGGAATGGATCTCAGAGAAGAGATCCATTACCAGGCCTTACCCTTACACTCTAGCATTTAAGCAAACAAGAAGGCAGCTGTCCATCTCCAGTTTAAATATTGCACAGAGGAGTGCAGATTGTCCAGGTCTAGGTCACCTGCTCATACTGAGCATATGATGAAATGTTCTGGCTATTTTCAGTTTTGCATAAAATTGAATGCTCAACAATTTCAAGTTCCTCTTGATGAATATACTTATTATACAGACTCAAATAAATATGAGACATGATTTGAAAAAAAATGAGGCCTTGGCCAACACAATAATTTGTTTCTTTGTTTTACTGTTATCTTTAAGTTACAGCAATAAAGTATGTTTTAAAACTAATTTGCATATATGAAAAGTTAGTTTATTTATTTAAAACATTTCTTCAATTCTTCTGTTTAAGTCAATAACTTTTTTTTCCCCCAACTATGTAGAGTTGGAAAAAACCCAACTACTGACTAACAAAACTTTCCTTGTCTGTATCTTCTTCAAGAAATTTGATCTTTCTGGGGAATAATAGCATCACTATACCTTGCATCTAAAGCTAATTGGTTCATGTCCGCTATTGCGTCTGGTGACGTAAGTCATCCGTGTATCTGATTCTAAAGCCACTTGAAATAATAGCAAGAATGCAAACTTCTTAATACTGGGAGAAATTGGATGACTTGACAGAACTGAATTTTTAGTATTTACTGAATTGGTGTGATTACATGATTGAAAATGAATTTAAACATATATTTTATGATTCAGTATTTCAAACTTTCAGTCAAGCAGAATTTTAACTTCCACTTCCATCAGGAGTATCTAAATTGGTATTAATATAATGAAATTTCCACTGCAAGGTCATAACATGTCTTTAGACTAAGTGTAGAAAAGTTAAATAAGTAACATAGCTGATGTGCTGTGAGCTGACTGACTCCCCTTAAAGACTTAAAGATATGGTAATCAGTACCTGCTGATATACTTTATTCTGATATATAATGTGTGACATATCATAGCTTATTTTCATAGATGAGTGTCTCATATTAACACCGTGGAAGTTTATCAATAAGATCCTGGAACAGCAGAAATAAAATAAGCCCATTCACAGAAAACAACCATGTATTTAGAAATGTTAAGCAGCATTTAGGTAGAGATTAACACTTGAAAAGTGTTTTCATATCCGTTACTACATTTGGTTCTTACAGCCTAGTAGTCGTTGCTATTTGTATAAGACAATTATGATTGAGAAATAGTGCATGATAAAAAAGTAACTTATGTTGATCTAAAATTCAAAATTTTTCTACGTAAAATGATTTCTAATATATGGGGAAGTAATCGGTCATAAAGCCATTCCTGGTGCGATAGCAGTTTATTCTGTGATCAACTGCTAGCCAGCTGGGGGCATCATCAGTTTTCTGTCAACTACAGGGATACCCTTTCCTGCTTACATCGTGTTTCTGTGAGGCCTTATTTTTCAAGGAGGAGAAGCATGAAACCTTTTTACCCACATGAAGCAATACTGCACACACTAACATTCACATCTGAATTTGTTCAGGTGACAGCTCACAGCAAAAATATGTTGAGCTTTTACAGACGTTCACCATTTATTTTTCAATCTACTTAGCTTATCAAATTTTCTTGAATTATTCAGTTAGAAACATGAGGAGGGTTGTCAGTTTCTCTTTGACAAAGCCATATGTTTCACAAATCAAATTTTTACACTTCTCTTTGCTATTTAGTGATGACATTTGTAGTTTAAGTGCCTTCACCAAAGTCTTTTCTGCCACATTTATATCTCTCTTACAAATTCGTTAAAATATAATTATCCTCTTCACAGCGTTTGAGCCTTAAAAAGATATAGAATACTCTAAGTGAATTCTTCTCTTAGCATAGAGAGGGCATGCTTCCATGTTAAGTATCAGGCACTTTTGACATCTTATATGTGAAGAGCTAAATATATCCTCTCACCACCACCAAGGAATAAGAATCCTTCTTACATTTTTAGCAGCGTTCCTGTACATGTATGATTATTTGATTCGTTTCTGTTACAAGAACATGTTCTTAGAAGTTATTTCATACCAGGTCATAACCCACAGATCTGACTTAGCAGATAAGAGAACAAATGAAAAAAAAAATATTAATGTTGAAGAAGCCAAGTTTGCTTGACAATCTCAAAGACCACCAGTTTCAGTGATTTCAGTCAAGGAGAAAATGACTTTGATAAAAATACCAAGTTTCAGAAACTCCAATGTGCTAGCTGAATTTGATATCTTTAAGTAAGCATGCTATCTAAAAGCATTCTCATGCTATCAGAAATGCTTGGCTGTTCAACCAAATGAGCGGTAGAATTCTGAATAACTGTGCTAAAATTTCTTAGCAAAAACATTTAGAACATAAATGTTGTAAGAAAATAAATATTCCACTTATTATAAGTCAATGACATATTTTTTTCTTACACAGGTACTGATATCTGGGTTTGCTTTTACAGTCTTACTGTGCCGTTTAAATATGTACTTTATCTTTTTGCTTACGTGAAATGCTTATACCTACATGCAGTATCTTTTCAACTTCTACAGATAAACATTAATTTATTATATGTATTAGGTTTGTTCTGTTAACATCACTTAATAAATTGTTTTCTACTTAAGCTAGAAAGAAAGAAAGTTGTAGTCTACAACTAATAAGCTGACCAATAGAGTAACAGGTATTAGAAATCAGGATTTAATATCTCATTTAGTTGATTGAAAGCCTGTGAAGATTAGTATTAAATGATAAAATATTTGATAGCTTTGAATACCAGCGGGGAGACGTTACCTAGAATGAGGCTTGGTTTCAGCTGGGTGACCCACGCTGTTAAGATGGGCAGAGAAGATACTAGAAACGGGGAGTGAGCTGGCCACTTTTATGTGCACCGTAGGACTTAGCAATTTCATATGAAAAGGTCTAATTTTAATTTATTGGTTTGAATTATGGTCAGAGAATCAGCAAGTTTCCAAAACTGACAAAATAATTTCTAATCTTTGGTGCTATATGGATCATGGCAAAGAAAGAAAATCAGTCAGAGTCGGGTCCTACATATTACTGTGTATATGTGAATCATTGCTTTGTCTCTTAGTGAAATTTCTTATGTAAAATGTAAGACATAGTGGGACAAGCTGAGCCATGAACAATTGAAGAATTGATGTTGGAGGGAGTCAGGTGCCCTTTAGGCCTCTCCTCTCCCAAATACTGCATCTCCATGCCAGTGGAATCTGCTCCTTTCTCATCTGCCTGGACCCCGTGAGAACCTCATCCAAGGTTTTGGTGAGCAGAAGTGTGTTAATGTTCCCTAAGCATTACTGTAAAATGTTGAAAGACTCTAGGCCTCAATCTGTGTCAGATCACAGTATGCCTCAAGGATCCTATTTCAGGGCCAACCTGATAAAAGAAGGTGTATACATCAAACTAACTGTTTTTTGTGTTAATTAATATAAAAAATAAAACTTAGAAAACATGTGAAAATAGGCATGGATGGTACTACCTTGGAGAAGTACAGAAAGGTAATTCTGATTTGGGCCAGAAGTATTAAAAAGAAAAATATCATTGATTATTTTAATAGATATAGCAAAAGTGTAAAAGAGTATCAACTGCCATTCACGATAAAAATAACTGCAAACGATTAATAGAAGAAAATGTTTTTAACCTGATAAAGGGCCTTATAAAAAAGGGGGAGCCTACAGGCAGTTCCTCAAAATGCTAAACATATAGTTATCCTATAACCCAGCAACTCCATTCCTAGGGCTATTCTAGGTATACTCAAAACAACTGACTATATATATATATATATATATATTTACACAAAAACAAAATATGATCTTTCTCTACAACAGAATATTATTTGCTTATAAAAAGGAACACAGTAATAATATGCATGTTTGAGCATTGAAAATATTATACTAGGTTGAGCACAGTGGCTCACGCCCATAATACCAGCACTTTGGGACGATGAAGCAGGTAGATCACGAGGTCAGGAGTTCAAGACCAGCCTGGCCAAGATGGTGAAACTCCATCTCTACTAAACATACAATAATTAGCTGGGCATGGTGGCAGGTGCTGGTAATCCCAGATACTTGGGAGGCTGAGGCAGAGAATTGTTAAACCTGGGAAGCAGAGGCTAGAGTAAGCCGAGATCGTCCCTCTGCACTTCAGCCTGGGTGACAGAGACACTCTGTCTAGAAAAAAAGAAAAAAAAAATATATATATACACACACACATATATATGTATGTATATACACATATACATACATATATATGTACATATATATGTATATATACATATACGCATATTATACTAAGTAAAATAACTTAGTAAAAAAATGTTTAACTCTCTATATCGAAATGGTATACAGATGTGGATTCCTGTTGGTGGCTAAGTTAGACGTTCTGAAGTGCTCTGCTCAGAGTATGCGGGAGGCTGTAAGAAAATCCAGGGACTGAAAAGTGTCCTTCCTCAAGTTGCAAGGTCACTAAGCAGCTCCCCAGGTTTCTAGTTGGAAAAAGGGGGTTTAGAAGGAAAAGGTGAATCTCTTTTTGTTGGAACTGGAAGCTGTCATTTATTTCAAAAGATCTTTATGTTCCTTTTGAGAGATAATATTATATCTACCATTTGCAATACACTATTATTATGATGTATGTATGCTCCAAATAACACATGAACTAATTAAGTATTCTTACCATCTCCAAATTTCCACACAGGAGTATTCTGACACACAATGTGTAAGCAACTTGCTCAAAATCATTTAGCAAGTAGATAGATGTTTGGCTTTAGAAAAGAATCTATCGCCCTTGCTGCAGGCCACCTAATAATTTGCTATATTCTGAGTGACGACTTGATGTAAGAAGACTGTGGGATGTTTAATTTTATGTGCATTTTTATCCTCCCAAAAGAAAACTAAAAATAAGAAACAGTTCTTACTGAGGTAAAAACCAAAATATAAACACTTTTGACAAAAATTGGTTATATTATCATAATCACTTTGTAATAAACACATGGGAATCTTTAAAATCATAAAATTTTCACAGATTTACTCTTGACTTTAAAATGGCTCTACAAAAAAATTCAATTTTAATCTATCAATTGTTGAAGTATAATCAAATTAATAATAATTCTATTTTTTAAGTTGAGAAATTCAATTTAGAACATAACAAATGAAAAGTGGTAGGTTTAATTTATGCAAAGTCATGAGGCTTTCATCTTCTCCTTACCCCATGCTCACAATGCATCTTCTGAATACGTTTGTCTTTGCAAGTATACTTACTTCCGAGGAATTTTGGTGTACATCACCAAAATCTTCTGTCTTCTGTCTTCTCTCTTCTTCTGTCTCAATCATATATTTTTAAATGGCCATTTTTGGTTCATACACTAACTCCCTGTGAATTTTGTCATCAAGAAATAATGCTGGATACAAACCAACTTGAAGGAATTGACCATTTCCAGTTTCTATAAGTCTAAAGCTGAGGACCTGTCCCTAGACTATGCAGTCTCACCGGTACGATGCCTCCTGGAGAAACTAGGCTCAGTGGGCTGGGTGGATGCCCTAGAGAACAACCCTCTCTTATTTCCTGTTAACTGCAACATTGCTGTCCTCGTGTGAAAGATTTATCAAACATATCTAAATGAAAAGTGTGGACTAATATGGCCAGAACTGGAACACACACCTCTCAATTTCAACTCAAATGATTATTCTTTAAGAGTCTCTCTGTCTCTGTCTTTTATCTATGTACCTAAACACACACACACACACACACACACACACACACACACAAACACACACACACACACACACACACACACAATTACTTACGATTGAGTAAATAACTAGCTCCAAGAAAAGTTTGCAAGTAAGCATATGTTTGCAAAGCATAAGTAAGCCTTGTTTTTCTGACATTAAATTAGCAAAATTGTGTCTGATAAAATTGTGTCTTGTTTGAGAAAAAGTCATGTAAAGAGAAAGTAGGCTGTAACTCGAAAATGTTGAAGTCATTAATTTCTAGATGTAAAATATCTTAACATACTTTTAATTTTTTCTATTGTAACATTGATTCATATTGTACAAATTGGTAATTTCTGTTTTGAGATATAAAGCTAACTTCCTTTGGTAGAGTATCTTTCTTTTTCTTTCATCAGTTGGTAAAGCAGGTAAATAACCTTTGAAAGTTTTTCTCTAAGTCTTGAATATTTTAAGGCAAGCAGATATAAAGATAACTTATGTTGCCTTTAGTACTAGCTTACAATTTCCAAGGAAAGTAATATGATTATAAAACAAATAATAACCACCTAGTTTTCAATGTCATAGCTACGATACTTAGTGGAATTCTTAATCTTCATTATCCAACTCATCTCATTCTTAGATTCACAAAGCAGTATTTCATGGAATAATTCTTTCAAAACTCTTTTCATTTTCTAGAGGTATATTCCCATGTATCTTATAACACAAATAGCTGACTTCCCAAATAAAGTATAATGGGATTTTCGAAATGCTATTCTTTGCCAAGATTTACACATAAAACAATGGGTTATGAGAATCATAAATTCTGGATGAAGTAAATGCTCTTCTGTGCTAGACTAGGTGCAAATTTCATCGACAACAAAGGAAGGCTTTTAGATTATAGTTGATTACAGTTTACATGAAGTATTTTTTTCTAGAAAGAACATTTTATAAGTTAAAATGTCTATGCTAATAATCAAAAATATTTAAAGCGTATTTCAAATAGTTCTAGACTGTGTTGGCATTAGAATAACATATGAACATGTAAAGCCGACTTTCCCCAAGTCTGGCAGCCTGAAGATGCAAATATGGACATGTTCCCAACCATTACACATAGTTCACTGGCTCTGGATCCATGTGCCCATGCAGAGCTCCAAGTCCCCGTATCAGCTTGCAACGGATCGTTTCTTGGAATTCAAATATGTTGTATGGGGTGCTTCACGTGTACTCTCCAATGTGTCTGTGAACTTCAGAGTGCCATCAGCTATTTCTCCTTTCCCATTTCAGACCTCTCCATATTGCCCATTGCCAAAGGTTTCGAAGCCACTAGCAGATGCCTTAGCATGAGCCTCCAATGCCTACTCCTCAGGGGCTCTAGGAAATCCATCTTTTCTTCTCAAAATTCCACCACCACCACTATCTTCCCCTCTGCAGGTAATACCTTAATCTGCCTCTTGACACAATTCATCTTTAGATCAATACTAAATGACAAGTTACACTATTTTAACAACATAACAGAACATCTGTGTATGGGTTGGGTAAAAAATCATTTATTTATTTTATGTTCTCATTGGTAGTAAATCTTTCTTTAGAAAACTTAGATTTTTATTAATATAGACTCAAGGATACAGTCATCATTTTTTAAGCTAGTGCATGATTCCATTTTTTTCCTGCATGACACAATGAGGAACAGAAGTGTTAACTTGAATTGCACTGAAGTGCCTTTCTATTCTCAGATCAAATTGCAAAAATCTTTTCTGTTATGCTTTGAATCATTAAGATATTGGCTTTGAAAGTCCGTCAGGCACAGTAAGTGTTTATAGGTTTGTTCCAAAGATACCCTCAATACCATGTCGTGCCGTAAACTAAGCAAATCGAACCAGAGCTGGACTTGATTTAATTAGTTTTGTCTATTGGAAATAACAGGAGGCCTATATTGAAACTTCTTAATTCCTCCAGGCTTTATTACTTGGGTCTATTCACAGCATGTATTTTCTGTATCAGTTTATGAAAAAAAACCCAGGGTAACTACTCAAGATCACACTGTTTTTCTAGGCCATCCAAGTAGCATTTTAGAGATGTAATGATTCTCAGCAAGAAGAAATGTTTTATAATGTTGATCTTTGGCACAAAAATTAAAAAGAGCAAAGACAGTATTTGTTTCCTGAGAGATACCTTCTGTTGTGTTTTTCATCTCATTTTTTTCTGGTACCCTACAAAACAATGGTTTTAGAGATCTATTTGGCAAGAGACAGATTTTAAGCACACTTAAATAGGATGGTATACTCTACTTGATCCCTATAAAGTAAAAACTCATGTCCCTTATATTTGATGTTGTATCCGTCTTTCTCCACTGAGAAAGTAGTCACTTTTAATAATTCCTAGTGCTTCCGTCTAGAAATTTTTTATAACTGTAAGAATATGATATTAATTTATGTAAATTTGCCAACTTACATACATTCATGTAAAAGTACCAAAATAACTTCCTGTAATTTGTTGCCCCATGTGAAACGAAAAGCCAACTACACGTATAGATCTAAATGTAAAAGCCATGATGATAAAGCTTCTCATCTCAAACATGGATAATGTATTAGTCAAAGTTCTTCAGATAACCAGAACGAATTGGAGATATTGAGAGATTGATTGTAAGGAAATAGTCTACTTGATTATGGAGGCTAGCAAGTCCAAAATCTGCAGATACAATGTCTCAGCTTGAGTCTGAAGGCAGAAGTTGCTGTAGAAATAGGAAGAGGTGATGTCCCAGTTTGAAGGCCTTTGGGGAATCAGGCTTTTGTTCCATTCAGACCATTTTCTGATTGATTGAGTTTCATCTACATTAGAGAAGGCAATCTGCTTTATTCAGTCTACTGATTTAAATATTAATCTTATCCAAAAACACCCACATAGAAACATCTAGGATAACACTTGACCAAATACCTGGATACCCAGATGGCCCAGTCAAACTGACATACAAAATTAATTATCATGGGTATTAAGAATATATATGTGGTTTGGAGAACTAGTTCTTTTTTTTTTTTTTTTTTTTTGTCTGTAAACCTTTATTTCTCCTTCATTTTTGAAAGATAATTTTTCAGGGTGCAGAATTCTAGTATGGTGGATTTTTTTCTTTCAATGCTTTTAAGTATCTCACTCTGCTCTCCTTTGGCTTCAGTGCTTTCTGAGAAGTTGAAAGTAATTCTTATCTTTGTTCCTATGTAGATATGGAGTTCATTTTCTCCATTTTTTTTTTATTGCACTTTAGGTTCTGGGGTACATGTGCAGAACATGCAGGATTGCTGCATAGGTACATATATGGCAATGTGGTTTGCTGCCTCCATCCCTGTCACCTACATCTGGCATTTCTCCCCATGTTATCCCACCCCAACTCCCTACCCCCCACTGTCCCTCCCCTAGATCCCCCCTACAGACCTCAATGTGTGATGCTCCCCTCCCTGTGTCCATGTGTTCTCATTGTTCAACAACAGCCTATGAGTGAGAGCATGTGGTGTTTGATTTTCTATTCTTGTATCAGTTTGCTGAGAATGATGGTTTCCAGATTCATCCAGGTCCCTACAAAGGACACAAACTCATCGTTTTTTTATGGCTGCATAGTATTCCATGGTGTATAAGTGGCATATTTTCCTTGTCCAGCCCATTTACATTTAAGGTTAATATTGTCATGTGTGTATTTGATCCTGCCATTTTGATGCTAGCTGGTTGTTTTGCCCATTAGTTGACATGGCTTCTTCATTGTGTCAATGGTCTTTACCATTTGAAATGTTTTTGGAGTGGCTGGTACTGGTTGTTCCTTTCTATGTTTAGTGCTTCTTTCAGGAGCTCTTGTAAAGCAGGCCTGGTGGTGATGATATCTCTGAGCAATTGCTTGTTCATAAAGAATTTTATTTCTCCTTCACTTATGAAGTTTAGTTTGGCTGGGTATGAAATTCTGGGTTGAATGTTCTTTTCTTTAACGATGTTGAATGTTGGTCCCCACTCTCTTCTGGCGTGTAGGGTTTCTGCCAAGAGATCCACTGTGAGTCTGATGGGCTTCCCTTTGTGGGTAACGCGACCCTTCTCTCTGGCTGCCCTTAGCATTTTCTCCTTCATTTCAACCCTGGTGAATCTGATGATTATGTGCCTTGGGGTTGCTCTTCTTGCGAAATATCTTTGTGGTGGTCTCTGTATTTCCTGGACTTGAATGTTGGCCTGCCTTGCTAGGTTGGGGAAGTTTTCCTGGATAATATCCTGAACAGTATTTTCCAGCTTGGATTCATTCTCTCCATCACATTCAGGTACACCTATCAAACGTAGATCAGGTCTTTTCACATAATCCCATATTTCTTGGAGGCTTTGTCATTTCTTTTCACTCTTTTTTCCCTAATCTTGGCTGCTCATTTTATTTCATTGAGTTGATCTTCAGTCTCTGACATGCTTTCTTCTGCTTGGTAGATTCAGCTATTGAAACTTGTGTATGCTTCGCGAAGTTCTGATGTTGTGTTTTTCAGCTCCATCAATTCATTTATATTCTTCTCTAAGCTGTTTATTCTCATTAGCATTTCATCAAACCTTTTTTCAGAGTTCTTAGTTTCTTTGCATTGGGTTAGAACACGTTCTTTTAGCTCAGAGAAGTTCGTTATTACCCACTTTCTGAAGCCTGTTTCTGTCAATTCATCAGATTCATTCTCTATGGAGCCTTGTTCCCTTGCTGGTGAGGAGTTGTGATCCCTTGTAGGAGCAGAAGTGTTCCAGTTTTGGGTGTTTTCATCTTTTTCGTGCTGGTTTCTTCCCATCTTTGTGGATTTATCTACCTGTGGTCTTTGTAGTTGGTGGCTTTCAGATGGGGTCTCTGAGTGGACTTCCTTTTTGTTGATGATGAAGTTATTTATTTCTGTTTTTTAGTTTTCCTTCTAACAGTCAGGCCCCTCTGCTGTAGTACTGCTGGAGGTCCACTCCAGACGCTGCTTGCCTGGAGATCTCCTGAGGTGGCTGCAGAACAGTAAGGGTTGCTATTGTCCCAGAAGGATACCTACCAGATGTCACCCCAAGCTCTCTTTTATGAGGTGTCTCTTTGGATATATGGGGGTCAGGGAGCTGCTTGAGGAGACAGTTTGTCCCTTATGGGAGCTCAAATGCTGATCTGCAAGCTCCCTTGTTCCGTTCAGAGCTGCTGGGCAGGTAGGTTTAAGTCTGCTGCAGCAGAACTCATAATCGCCTTTTTTCCCCAGGTGCTCTGTCTTGGGAAGGTGGGGCTTTATTTATAAGTTCCTGTCATTCTGCTGCCTTTTTCAGAGATGCCCTGCCCAGTAAGGAGGTAGCCTACTCACAGTCTTCCCACAGAGGCGTTGCTGAGCTGCCATGGGCTCTGCCCAGCTACTGTGTGAACTTCACTGTGGTTTTGTTTATAGAGGTATAGTTAGAACTGCCTTGGTAATGGCGGTCTGCTTCAGTAATGGTGGACTGCCTCTGTAATGGCAGACTGCCTCTGTAATGGCGAACTGCCTCGGTAATGGTGGACTGCCTCAGTAATGGCAACTGCCTCAGTAGTGGTGGGTTGCCTCAGTAATGGTGGACTCCCTTCCCCCCACAGAGCTGCACCATCCCAGGTCCAGCTGTGCTTGCTATGAAACTCAATCCAGAGCATTTCAGATTGCTGGTCTTTGTGGAAGTGGGACCTGCCAAGTCAGATCACCTGGCTCCCTGTTTAGATCACCTGGCTCCCTGTTTCAGCCCCCATTTTTTTCAGTTGAATGGGGACTCTGTCTCCCAGGCAGTCCGAGCAGCCGCTCAGATTTGTGTGAGTTTTTCTGTGGAGACCGACTGCGCTGGCTGAAACAGCCATGCTGGAGACTCGTGGTGCTTTTCCATCCAGGAATCTCCTGGTCTGTGGGCAGTAAAAACTCATTTGGAAATGCAGTGATCACTCACCGTCTGTGTTCTCACTGGGAACTGCACTCCAGAGCTATTCCTATTTGGCCATTTGGATCATCTCTCGGAGAACTAGTTCTTAACAGAAATTAAAAAGGATTTAACCCAGGAGTTTGACACCAGCCTGGGTAACATGGGGAGACCCTGTTTCTACCAAAAAAAAAAAATATTTAAATATCCAGGTGTGGTTGCACACATCTATAGTTCCTGCTACTGGCAAGGCTCAAGCTAATTGGAGGAGGGTAAGGCTGCAGTGAGTCATGTTGGTACCACTGCACTCCAGCCTGGGCTACAGAGTGAGGACTTGTCTCAAAAGCAAAAGGCTTTAACCATAAAGAAAAGATTAATAAAATGCCACATTAATATTAAAGTTAACAAATCCTTTTTTTCACTAGCTACAATTTAGAGAATATATTTACACAGTAAAATATGCTACAACAATCAAAATAAATGATCTACTTTTAGAAGTAATAACATGGATAAATCTCACAAGCATTGTGTTGAATTTAAAAAGCAAGATGCAATAGTGAATGTTCTGTAATTCCCCTTATGCTAACTCTAGCAACTAACAAATACGATCTTTAGAAGTCTGGATAACACTTGCATTTGGGGAGAGTAAAGATAAAGATCTGGGGGTCCTTATAAGCTGTCACTTAGTGAAAATTCATCAACATGTAAATTTATATTTGTACAGTTTTCTTTATGTATAACATGCATAGATAGTAAGTCAACTGCAAACTTTCTTATATTAAAAGCAGCAGTTAAATTGCCAGTCTAAATTAAAATTTTGCTATATCTTCTAGAGTTATTAAAGTAAACATCAGGGAATCTGAAGACAATAAATTTGCAAATCTAAGAGGAAGACACAATACTTATTATAAACATAATTTCAATATAAAGAAAGAAAACATAATGTTAACATTTATTATATTTACCATGGTTAAATATAACATCAGAAAAAAATGTCTCTCAGATTTGTTTTAAAAAACACATAATATGTAAGATAAAACAAGTATAAACATGTTCTGACTCAGTAAAATTTAAAGTGGAAGAATAAGTGATTAAATTAAATAAACACTGCAGTAAGTGTGGATTGTATTGGCAGAGTATTGAATGTCTAAATTAAGACAGCTTCATATTTATACAACAAAAAGTGGACCAAGGCCATATTCTCATAAAGAAAAAGTTTTGTAATAAAGATATTATTGTAAGGAATTTGAATGTATCACATAAACTAGCATCAAAACAGAGAAACTTCAGATATAAAAGAAGAAGACAGGGAATAAGAGTAGATAGTTTTAATTCTTCTAGCTCCACAGTATAATCAATAGCTTTGACGCAAATTGCCAGAATATGTTGTTTGGATTGTAAGGTATGGCAAATATGTTTGAATTTGAATCCTTTTAGGTTTACATATAGTCCCTAGTTTTCCAACTTCTACATCGCTCCTTATATTACAACTGTTCAGTGCCTCATAAAATTCATTCAAATCTATAAGAAACAGAAATTTATTACACCAATTAAATCAATGCAGATTATGAAAAAAAAGTAAATTTCCACATTACTTTTACTAACTGTGATGGTTAATTTTATGTGTCAGCTTGACCAAATCATGGGATATTCAGATTTTTGGTCAAACATTATTCTGGGTGTGACTGTGAAGGCATTTTTGAATGAGATTAACGTTCAAATCAGAAGGCAGAGTAAAGCAAAGTGGATTCCCTAATATTGGTGGGCCTCATCCAATCAGGTGCAGACCTGACTAGAACAAAATGCTGATTCTCCTTCCAAGTAAGAGAGAATTCTGCCTGTCTGACTGCCTTTGAACTGAAAATGTTTTTTCTGGCTCTGAAGAGAAAAGCAGAAAAAAAAAAAAAAAACCCCACCCAAAAAACAGAAAGAAAACTGTTTTTTTCTGGCTCTGGCTCTGGCTTTGCAGCCTTCAGACTAAAGCTATTTCAAAATGTCTAATAATCACACAAGTAAAAACCTTTTATATCAAATCTATGAAATATGTCATTAGCTGTGTGTGAGTTTCTATTTTCCTAACAATATGAAAACACACAAATTTTGTGAATTAGATTTATTTTTTACATGGACTGTAAATTTGTATTTCATTTTGCTAAGAAATGTGTTATACTTTTCTGCAATTTACACCTCCCTCCTGTGCACTACCATCTTTTACTGTTTGCCTGTTTTGCAATTGCCTGTCTCTATTTGTTGTAGAAATTATATAGTCTTCATAGTAATAATATCTAAAGTATAAATTTAGTATTATCATTTAAGAACTATTAAAATTTAGTCTTACTGTAGTATAATTTGTTGTTCCTATTAGGGTTTTTGTTTATTTAATAGATATTCATACTTTGGGCAATTAAAGATTGCACCAGGTATTTTCTTCTAAAGTTCATAATTATTTACTTTTACATTTACATCTCTAAACCACTTTAAATTTGACAGAGAACAGTGTTTCAGTGTTTTGTTTTTCTATATGAATAACCAGTGGTCACAGTATAATTGGTTGATTCTTCTCCCATGGTTCAGTGTGTACCTGTATCACATAACAGCAATTATAAAGCACATAAAACAATCACATAACCTGAATGTGTTTTGGGATTATCAAAATCTTACAATATATTTTCTCTGGTAAAGCAATATTCGTCTTCAATCTATTTCTTCACTGTAATTAGAAATATTTTTGGCCTGATTTTTCCAAAATAAATGTATACATTGCTTGTTAAATTTTATTTGGAAACACAGGCTAACATTATTTTTAAAGAATTACAGCTTACAGATAATTTTTTTAAGAATCAATGTGCTTTTGTTGACTGTATTTAAGAATTGGTATATCTTTCAGTTAAAGTCTTCTCTTAAGTATTCAAACGAATACATAAAGAGTAACAAATTATTCTACATAAAGCATCTACAAATATTTTCTTAGACATTTCTATTCGTTCTAAAGTTATCATAAATGTTAACTCTTTTAATACTTACACTTTCTCACTCTTTGTGAGAAAATTTCTGTGATGGTATTCAAAAATATAATTGATTTTTTTAAACTTAAATTTATCCACCTTGGTAAATTATCTTACTTATAAATTAATTTCTCCATAGATCCTATAGGAATTTACATGTATCCTTTCAATTATCTGTTAACAAGGACTCTGGTTTTGCCACGTCAAATCATTATATCTTATTTTTTAAATTTTCCTTCCGAAAAGGGCTGCCAATACAATGTTAATGAGAAATGATCATAGATACATTTTTACATGATTTTAAAGAAAACATGAGGGGATAATACTTAAATAAGCAAAGTTTCCTATGATCTTTCTCAAATGAGAATTTTATTGTTGTATCCATCGATGTGGTCAATCTAGCCTTACCTGTGAAATAAGTTTTGCATTGAATTATTCATAACTTTTTAAATATTAAATGATCCTGATGTGATTTTAATTACTCATGATTTCTATTTTCATATAAAATTGCTGAATTTATTTTGCTAATAATTTCCTTTTAGAATGATGGTATCTAGAGCTATAAGTGAGTTTGGCCAGTATTTTTTCTGGATTTTGCATTCTTATTTGCTTTTATTTTTCCTTTAACACATACTGGTTTCAAATAAATAAAATAGAGAACATTCACTTTATTTGCAGTTTAATTCGAATTTAGTTAATGTATCTTCTATTTCTTAAAAATTACTTCTAAAACGATTTATGTTTTAAAAACTATTCATGTTGCTTTTAGAAAACTATGATGCTTTGAGTGGGCAAAATTTAAACTATTGATTCACCATTTTGATTTTTTTTTTTAGTTTTTTTAAATTATTATTATTTAATACCTATTTCCTTCTGTTTCCACAGTCATAAGTGATTACTTTGGGAAAGTTTTCCAATTATTTTATATAAATTTAAAGTTGATTGGCATGACATTTTTTCCTAGTGACATTTTAAGCACTATTGAGTATATAATTTTGTCACTGTATGCATTTACCCAAACTAGTTTTCTTTCTATTTTTATTGATAATTCCTACCAGATACTTTTCTGTTTATTATCTTTAAGCAATCAAATTTTTGATACTCTGGGTGCATTTTTATTATATCAGTATTTTATTTAACCTGTATTGTATCATTTTGTTTTCTATTGTGGGCTTATACAGATATAAATTTTTGCTGAATTATTAAGATAGAAATTTATTTTATTAATTTTCATCCTTTTAAACAAACGTAAGCATTTAAGGATCTGAATTTCTTTTGAAATATCCTTTAGCTACATCTCATAAATTCTTACCAGAAAATATTTTCACAGGTACAAAATTTTAAGGCCTTTTTGTACATTTTTACTTACTAATGAGATATTTACAGGTGGGATTTTAAGTTTTTATTTCAATATATACTTTATAGTTTACATTTTATTATAAACTTATAATCCAATATTTTTGTTGTCAGAGAATGTCATATGTATGTTAATTTTTTGACATTTGCAAGCGTTGGATGTAGGGCTTAGAAAATAATCAATATTCAAAATGTGCCTTGTGTGCTTGAAGATATCGCATATCTCTAAATTTTATTTTTTATTTTCCAGCATTTTTGAGGCGTAATTGTAACCATGCAAACAGCTCCAGCTGATTCATCATTGCTTAAGCTGTTTCAGGTGGTACAGAGCCACAACTGTCCAGGCATGGACAATGGAAAAGGCTTTAGTCGCCTAACTGTGAATGCCACCAGCCTGGAAGAACAGCTGGAAATGTTGGCATCACCCGGGACTAGCTGGGACCACCGTAAAAGCTTGACTTACCCCCAGCTCAGAGAGAGAGATTCCAATGTTGCCTATTGTCTCCTTGCCAGCTGACTTGCAATAAAGCTTTTTCTTTTCTCAAAAGCGAGTGCCAAAGCATTGGCTTCTATGCCCACCACATAGTGAGTCCATTGCTGGGTACTGTAATCGACAAACAAAAATCAAAACTAGGTAAAATGTACAACTTTATGTTTTGCTATATGTACTCACTGTTAAATGATTACCACAGTCAAACAAACTTACGTAGCAATCACCTCACATAGTTACTACCTTTGTGTGCATGTGCGTGTGCTGAGAGAATTAAGATGTATCCTATTAGCAAATTTTAATAATATAACATATTAGGATTAACTGTAGTTACCACAGCATGATAACCTCCCCATTTCCTCCTCTCTGTAGGCACTGGCAATCATTACTCTACTCTTTGCTTCTGTGAGTTCAACTATCTTAGATTCCACATATAAATGAGATTTGGCTGTATTTGTCTTCCCAAGCCTGGTTTCTACATTTGCATGCTGAGTTTGCAAAATATCTGCAAGATTACATGTCATTTATGACATTCAGAATGGCTATATTCTTAATTATTTATTTTTGTTTAACTAACTGATCAAATTCCTAGAGAACCATGCTATAATCTTGCATGCTAATGTCAAATTTTCCTTGTAAGTCTATCAGTAATTTTTCATCTGGTGTATGGAAGGTATTTATCATAAAGCAAGTTAATCTTTATATTAACTGAAATATAAGCCCTATTCAGATTTTGTTAATTTTTTGCCTAATATTTTTTTCTGTTCCAGGATTCAATTTCTGGATACTACATTGCTGGTAGTGCCAGGTTCTTAGATTTTCCTTATTTATTATGACCCTAATAATTTTGATGACTACTGTTTAATTATTTTGTAGACCATCCCTCAACTAGAATTGGCCTTATAGTTTTCTCATTAGACTTGGACTTTTGGGATTTGAGGAGAAAAAAACAAAGATATGCAGTTCTATTTTCTTCCAGTATATCAGAGTATATACTATCAACATGACCTTACCATTGAATTTGATGTTGATCACCCAGTTGAGGAAATGACACAGGATTCTTTTGTTGCCGTTTCACTAGCCAGAAATCTCCACGGCCAGCAATGCCTCTGCCTTGGCCTCGCTCGGCTTTGGGCTCACCGCTGGGCTCACTCTGCCCACTCAGCCTGACAGGCTGTCCTTGGCTCATGCCTGGATTTCCCACTCATGGCGGTTCTGCACTCAACCCATGGCTGTGTCTGGCATGCCATAACCTGCTTCCACCTTGGGTGTCCACGTCTAGATGAGGAGAACTCAGTGTGCCCCAAACTTGGAAATGCCAGCAACTGTGAAGCTCCAAGTGGTGTTATGGCTCTTGCCCAGGGAGTCCCAAGGTCTGAGTCCTCAAGGAGTGTTTCAGTGCTCTCTGCTTCCCACCACCCAGGGCATGGCAAATGAGGGAGGCAGGGGGCACGTTGAAGCTTATTTGTATTACAGTTCATATTTGTTCCCACAGTGCACAGCATAGTGAATGGTGGAGTGGGGATGTGTTACAGTTTGTTCATGTTACAGTTCATTTCCACCACTTGTGGTGTGGCAAATAGGCGTGTGTGGTGCCCAGCAGCTTCACAAGCAGGAGGGAGGGTTTACAGTGTTACAGCTGCTTTTGCACCTGCCATTTGATGGGTTTTGTGTTATTGTCCCATGTCCAAGAGGAATGAGGTACACTGACACCAGAGAGTGAGCAAGACAGAGAAGCCATTTTTTTAGCAACAGAAACAAAGCTCTCAGTAGAGAGGGGACACAAGAATGGGTAGCCCTCCGTGTGATAGGGCCCCAAAAGTCAGTAGCCCAATGGGTGGCTGAGTCCGTGGTTTTTATAGGCTCAGAATGAGGGAGTGCATGCTGACTGGTCCATGGTGGACCTGGAAAAAGCACCATTTGATTGCATAAAAGGCATTGAGTAAGTTCTCATTCCATTTGTAGACTCCACCAGAACTGGCAGCTCCATTTTCAGACTTTAAATTATCTGTGGTTTGAAGGTCAGGTTTTACCCACCTCTGTCTGTCTAGGAATTAGTCTGTCTCCTGGCACTATCAGTAACAATTCTTAATATCTACTCTCACTTAGAAGTAGGAGCTAAATATTATGTATACACAGACATAGAAAGTGGCATGATGGAGACTCAGAAGGGAGTGGAGTTGGGAAGAAGGTGAGAAATAATAAATTACTTAATGGTTAAAAAGTACACTAAAAGGCCAGACTTCTATGCAATATATTTATGTAACAAAACTGTAGTTGTGTCCCTTAAAGTTATACAAACAAAGCAAATAAAAACAAACTACCTCATAATTTATTTTTTCTAAATTAACTCAAAATGGATCATGGCTGGGTGCAGTGGCTCAAGCCTGTAATCCCAACACTTTGGGAGGACAAGGTGGGTGGCTTACTTGAGGCCAGCAGTTCAAGACAAGCCTGGGAAACATGGTGAAATTCCATCTCAACTAAAAATACAAAAGGTAGCCAGGTAATGTGATGTGTGCCTATAGTCCCGGCTATTTGGGAAGCTGAGGCATGACAATTGCTAGAACCCAGGAGGTGGAGGTTGCAGTGAGCTGAGATTATGCCACGACACTCCAGCCTGGGTGACAGAGTGAGACTGTCTCAAAAATAAAAACATAAAAAATTTTTTAAAAATAGATCACAAATATAATGCAAAACATAAAACTACAAACTTTTAAAATAGGAAATAAAATTATTCTGACCTTTAGCTTGCTGAAGAGTTCTTAAACTTGACACTAAAAGCACAGCCATAAAAGAAAAAATTTAAATTGGATCTTATCAAAATTACCTGTTTTTACTCTATAAAAGCACCCATTAAGCTATAGACTTAGAGAAAATATTTCTAAACTACATTGTTGACAAAGGACTCATGTCTAAAATATACAAAGAACCTTCAAAACTCACTGCTAGAAAAAAAAAAAAGCCCGTTACAAAATAGACAAAGACATGAGCAGACATTTCTCTGGCATCTAAGTGTATTAAAACATGGTCAGTGTCATTAGCCATTAGAAAAATGCAAATTAAGGCCGTAATGAAATATTTCCACATGCCTATCACAATAACTAATTTTTTTAATAACAATAACAAATGCTGACTAGAGTTGCACAGCTTCTCTGAAAACAGTTTGTCTGTTTCTCACAAACTAAACATGTGCTTAGTATATAACCCAGCAATTGCACTCCTGGGCATTTGTCCCAGAAAA
Source organism: Cacajao melanocephalus (assembly GCA_963573385.1). Lineage (NCBI taxonomy): Eukaryota > Metazoa > Chordata > Mammalia > Primates > Pitheciidae > Cacajao > Cacajao melanocephalus. Next base: position 25,164 of record CAUYLG010069490.1, on the reverse strand, counting down.
ATAAGAATGTATGTTCACACAAATTTTTGTATGTGAATGTTTCTAGCAGCTTTATTTGTAATAGTCAAACCACGGAAACAACACAGATGTCTTCAGCAGCTGAATGATTAAAGAAACATGGTATTCATCAATACCATGAAACACCATGTAGCAATAAAAGAGATGGAACTATTGATACACACAACTTGGATGGCTCTTCAGGGGATTTTGTTGAGTGAAAAATGCCAATTCCAAAGGATTACATCCTTTAAGATTCCATCTAATTAACATTATTAAAATGAGATGATTATAGTCCAGAAGAAGGCATTAGTGATTTCTAGGGATTAGGTGAGGAAAAAAAAAAAAAAAAACTTTTTATCTGCAGAATGGAGAGCTCCTTTAAATTATTAAGCCCAAAGAGGCGTTTAAAATGTCACAGCGGTCAGGTCTCACTCCCTCTTGAGCTACATAATTACTTCTTAAAGCCATTTGCTATGCTCTAGATGAACTCACACCAAGGAGTCATAAATGTCCTAGACCCTATAGTTCAACAACTTATAGACAATCACGAACCAATGTTATTTTGTAAGCCAATGAGAATTACTGAAAAGCAACTTGCATAATCACCTCCTCTCCTGATTCATCATTTTTTTCTTTAAAACCTTGAGCCCCTCCTTTGTTCTCTGGAGCACTCTCTATGGCAAACTGGAACTGTGTCCTGAGCTGCAGTCCTCAACCTTGGCTGAAATAAACCCTCTATATTAATTTAGCCTCAGCTCCTGCCTTTTATGGCAATGTAGCAATGAGTGAAGAGGGAGGCTGTGGTTTATAAAGGGTCACAAAAGGGGTATATGTGATGGAATTGTCCTCTAGCTTGACTGCAGTGGTGGTTCCACAAATTCACAAGTGACAAATTTGCCAAGAACTAAATGCACAGAAACATACATACACACACAACTACATTTAAAACCAATGATCTCTGAATGCAGCCAATGGTTCATATTAATGTCATTCTCTTATTGTAATATCTTACTTTAGCTAAGCAAGGTGTTACCACTGAATGACACCGGGTGAAAAGTGTGTGGCCTCTGCATTATTTCTCACAACTGCATGTGAACATACAGTTATGCAGATAATTTAAGTCACTTAGACCAAATGCATCTTTTAGGTATTATAAAAGTTAAAACAAAGCCTTTGTAATAACATTAACAGTTATCATCATTATTATTTGTAGTCTGAAGCCTGAGTCCTTCTCCCTTTCTTCTCTCTAAGCTGCAGCAAAATAGTGGATCAAAGCTTGGTCTTCTTCTAACATGTTCATGAATCCTCTTAAAAATTATCCTGAACAGCCGGGCATGGTGGCTCTCGCCTATAATCCCAGCACTTTGGGAGGCAGAGGCTGGTGGATCATGAGGTCAAGAGATCAAGACCATCCTGGTCAATATGGTGAAACCCCGTCTCTACTAAAAATATAAAAATTAGCTGGGCGTGGTGGTGCACGCCTGTAGTCCCAGCTACTCAGGAGGCTGAGGCAGGAGAACAGCTTGAATCTGCGAGGCAGAGGCTGCAGTGAGCCAGGACCATGCCATTGCACTTCAGCCTGGGCAACAAGAGCAAAACTCCGTCTAAAAAAAAAAAAATGTTAATGCAATCCTCAGCTTCTCATCAAGCTAAGAGGCAAGCTACAGAGGAAGCCAGAGGGAACTGCCTCTGTCTCTTACAAGTAAGTTTTGTGTCATTGGCAGGTATCTTGTGTCTAAGTGGAATGGGAATCCTTTCTTAAACCTCAATTGTGGCTCATAACCATATCCTCAATAGGAAAGGCTATTGTGGCAGAGAGGCTGGACATGTAAATATTGCATAACTCACATTTATTCACAGTAATATACTGCATAACTCAAAGTCCCTCCACACTCCGGTGCCATATCCTAAGCATGTCAGCCCATCCCATCTCTTTCTCTTGCTTCTTGCTTTGCATTTTAAATAAGGTAATGAATTGTGTGATCTGAACATCTTAATTTGGCCTGTGACTTCTGGGATAGAATGTCTGGTAGTGTAGTAGTGTACTTGCAGCTACTATTGCATCAAGGTCATTTCCCATACTACAGATGTGAAACAGAAAGCCCAGAAAAGGACAGTTGTGTCAGGATACTTCTCCACTTCTAGCAATACTCCGAGGCCCAAAAATAGAAAGTGAGGGAAGAATAAAAATCAGATAGGTTATAATTTTTTTACAATATAAAATCCTTAAAATTATAAATAAGAAATTTACCTGAGAGTCTTATAGCCTATGTAAATTAATTTACTCAGAAGTCTGGACTATTTTACTCAGAAGTCTGGACTATTAATTTACTCAGAAGTCTGGACTAAATACTCATGTTTATTATTTCACATTATATGAAAAACATACTTTCCTGAGCAAATTATTAGTGTGAATCACTAATTGTCACTTTTTCTTCTATTTTCTTAAATACTAGAATTTGCTTTTAAAATGAAAATCAATATGAAAACCAATGTGCAAAACAATCAAATGTTTTTAGCAGGATAAAACTATTCTGAGTTCAAATCTATATTTGTGTCTCTCAATGAGAACATAATGCTGTTTTGTGATAAAAAAACAATAGAAAGCAGAATTTCTAGATGTCAGTCACAATCTTATTCCAGATGTAGCTTTACATTTAGTTCTATGTAAAGCCGCATCTGGAATAAGATTTTGTTTGGCTGTGTCACATCAAAAGAATCCTGTTTCACACAAATAAGTAGTTGTAAATGGTAATGCTTCCTCTTAATTGATTATGCTGTAATCTCTGAGTATTCTTCATTAAACATATCCAGAAGCTTAAAAGCAAAGTAGCAGGAAATTTATTCAAAATTGACTTGCTAACAATATATAGCAATTGCTCATATTTCTGATTATAAACAAGATAAGACAGGGCACCCAAACTTACGATAGGCCATTAATCTATAACAGGACCTTCTTATTTGATGTATTGGGTGTTTGCTTGTTGTTGTACAGCTGACTATTAGGCTTGATGAGAGACTGTGCCAAATAGATGTGTGCCTGACCCTAACCTGGCACTGAACTGAGCTGGGTCTCGGGACAACTTGCATAATTTTATTGCTTGGGCATGCACAGGCATGAATTTTTAAGAAAGGCCATGAGCTGTACGAGCTACCACCTCCATGATCAATGACACATATTTATAAGTTCATTGATTTTGAGGACTGTGAAAGACTACTTCTCCTGGCAGAATAAATTCAATATGCTGATGTCGAAAAAGGGGATTGAGAGAAATATTTTGAACAGATCATAAGGGAATCAAATGACAACAGTTTGGGTTGAAATGTTATATTCTTCTTACCACAGCTTTACAGGACTTTTCTCCAAAGTTCCACAGACTATCTCATTTGTAGCTGTATTCTGAATTATGTTCACATTTCAGAACTCTTTAATAACCAGTTTGATTTTTTTTTCCAGGATTGGGGATGAGGTGTTTAGCTCCTCATATAATAGGTACAAATTAATCTCTAAAAATACCTGCAGCAATCCTGGGTTTCTACAGACACAATGAAACGTAATGCATTAGGCAGTGCTATAGCAGGCAGCCTCCCTTCGCCTCTAGAATAATGAGATGATTTTATATTTCAATAGAATCTGCCAGAATATTTGTTAATTTGATACAATCCTATTCTTTTCCCCATAGTATTTTCTGCCCAACACTGACTGAAATTCACATGCTGTAGAAAAACAGCAACTGATGCATAGGTAAATTTGGGTGAAGTCTACATGGTTTCTGTCCCAAATTCATGTCAACATTTAAGGACCATCTCTTTTAGTCTCTGTTTTCCAGCATTTGGAGTCAGAGAAAGCAGTGGCAGAAAAAGTGAGAAGTAATACAAATTTGCCAGGGCTAAGGCAAGACTTTCCAAATAAAAATAAGTTGGGTCGTCAAGAAGGGCTAAACCCAAACTAACACAAAGTTTGTGTGCATGCATGTGTGTATGTGTGCAGGGAAAGAAGGGTCATGCTTCCCCTTTATCCTTCCAGGTTTCTTAGTAGCACAGATAGCCTTGCCCACCAATATATAAGCATTTTGCTAAAGCAATACATGTAATCTCTGACAATAAAAAAGATTTTCAATGCTCCAAGGCGACAGTGGTTGATTAAAACCAGGTTAATAAGAGTATTGAGGAAGGGAACAGACCCCGATGTTGAAGAAAGGTGCCCTCTAGTGGACTATTGTGTTTTTTAATCTGTTCAAAATAGGTATAGGATTATGAAACAAAAACAATGTTAAAGGTATGATACACTGTCCTATGAACATTTCAATAATACCTTTAATAACTGTAATACAGACATATAAGTCTTCAGCTACATTAGTAAAAACTATATATATAAATGTTACACTAATGCTAATTCATCCAAAGTTACAATCTAGGACATCTTTGATGGCTCTGGAGTTGATAAAACTTTGGATCAAATCGAAGACCTGGTTCTGGGCTTTACTGCACTTCTTATTAGGTGTGTTTCCTTGGGCTACTGCTTCATAGCTGTCAGCCTCTATTTCCTAATCTACAATATGAATTGAGCTATAAACTGCCCCAGCCCCTCACTTACAGGCTGTCAGATGGCTGTCTTTTTATATCAATTTCATTTTATATCATGAGTTTTCCACATCAGCAAGACAACATAATAGCACAGTAATATATCATATACGGCATTGGGTGAGTCAACAAAAAAATCAGATTTCAATTGAAGGTCTTTCTTATAGAAATTTAATGACAGTAAAGGTGATTTTTTTTTTCTTTTTACATTGATCATAGACATTTCAAAAACTAAACACACTAGATCATTAGTTCATTATGAAAACTGAATTTACTATGAAAATCAGTTACTATTTAAAAAAAATTATTTCCAGAGTCACTATTTAAAAAAATTATTTCATTGGATAAAGTAAAATAGTAACAAAGAGAAACAATTTACATAGCATATCTTTTCTGAAAATGTGTTTTCCTGGTGCATCACTGAACACAGGACAGAAACCCCAAAATTTACGAACAAACTGTTAACATCATCTCTAAGGAGGTATTAAATTTGTCAATGGTCCCTAAATCTTCTTTCCTTTTTAAATACAGAGGTAGCGTTGAAATGCTATTGCTATTAGTTATAACGAATTTCGTACATAAGCATTTCCTTAGGTCTGTTCTCTGACCAGTTTTTCTAGGGCCAGTTAAGCAGCAACATGGACTGTTCTCACATCCTTTCTCATTCTCCTTCTCTCAGAAGAGATATTAAAATGATTTTAGTCATTTGAATAGTAGAACAAACACTGTTCTAAAAAGTTTTCTGAAGTATAATAAAAGTGCCAGGAAAACATTTAATGAGCTACTTAATTTGCTTTATCTTAAAGCTATTAGGAAAGTTTCTCATCTTTTAGAAGCAAATTATTTCAGAATTATAAAGGTACTACTTCGGAAATTATGCTACTCCCAACACATGACAACAGGTAAACTCATTCTCAATGAAAAGGGTTAAAATCAGTCACAGATGATGCATATGCAGTAAAATTGATCTGCACATCAATCCCAACTCTTCTCAACCCCCCTAATTTAAACCAGTTTTCCTCGGTGAATAGCAAAGAGAGCCTCTTTGAGACACATAAGTTGGGCCCACAAAATGTTCACTTGTTGAAAGTGCTGGGGCTTTTTTATTATTTACTAAGAATGTCAAGACAAAAATGAGCAGTCCTTTCAAGTTCCAGCATGTTATAGCTAAACCTACCTACCTTATTCCAACATCTCTCTTCTCCCCTTATCTGAGACGATGCTAAGGGACTTTAGGGTTGGTTTGTTTGCACTCTTGACATTCAATCGAATTTTTAAAATTTAGGGAAATGAACACATCCATCACGACCAAACACCCACACTTGCTGTCTTCTTCTCATGGCCCCTGATTTCCAGTGCAACTGTGAGGAAGAGCAACCAGACGAAGAAGCACACATTTGCATGGCAGGCGCCAGTGGAAACTTGTACTGATGGTTTAAGCTACTTGTGCTTGTTCTGAGGTTTTTAAAATCAAACTTGTTTTCCAAAGGGCAGAAGGGATTTCTTCCGCAGAGCTGTCACTACAACTGAAGCCATCAGAACTCTGACCCTAATTTCAGATGTCACAAATTTAGCCCCACTCACTCACCCAGCTGCCCCTAATTTGATCATTTTGATGGTTTCATGCTCCTTGATTTCATTCCCAAAGTGCTACAAAAAATTAAGAGCTTGCCCTTAATTAAACCTTACCCTTTGTGAATTAAAAATGCTTGTAAAAACATAATCAGATTTTGTCACATCTCGGTTTAAAACTCCTCGGTTTTCCACGCATTTAGGATAAAATCCTAGATCCCTAATGCTGTGAATCCAGCATTATGTTATTGGTCCTGATTTGCCCTCGCAACTTCTCTGCACCTGTCAAAATCTGGCTCACTAAGCTCTAGGCACACTAGTGGCCTTTGAATTTTCTGGAAAAGTCAAGCTCATGCCTACACCTGGCTCAGAGGCCTCAAACAAGCTGTTTCTCAACCTGTACACCCTCCGCCCTCACCTGAGTCACCTCACTTGCTTAAAGTTGGACGCTTTTCCTTAGCCCCCTGTCTAAATAAGGTCTTGCTTTAAATTCACTTAGCATACTGGTTTTTTTTTCTCTAATTTGTGGGATTTGTAATATGGATTTGCCCCACTAGATTGTATGTTCCATGAGAAAGCAAGGGCCTTATGTATCGAGTCGACTATTGCACAGCTAGCATCTGGCACAGTGCTAGGCATAAGGTAGGTGTCCAAAAAATGTTTGAATAAATGAAAGTCTCAAGAAGTTCTCTCGCTTTAGGGCCTTGGGATCGAGGGCAGGAGTGTGCCTATAACCAGCTGTCATTAATTCTGTTGACTACCTGTGGGGAAGCTGGTCGAGTGGCCACTTGCTCACCTCACGACAATGAATGAAGCTGCCCTGGATGCTAAGTGACTGCCAGCTTGTGAGCTAAGCCTGGTGAGGCCCTTGGGCTGTACTTCTCTCCTCACTGTGAGCTGTGGCTTGGGCAGGCTCAAAGGGGCCTGCTCACTCTGCAGATGTGCCTCAGGTACCGGGCTGACTGTGCCAGCTGAACCTGAGGGTCAAATGATAATTTATAGCTTCCTAGGTAAGGTGAACACTTACTCAACTGCAGTAACTAGATGCCCCCAATTTTAATAAAAATTAGCTAAGAAGAAAAAAAAAAGCCTAGTTTTTTTTTTCCTTTTGTCAATTTGCCACCTTTTGTGATAAATTTTTAGTTCCAGAGGATAGCCCAGCAAAGCAAGCAAATAACTTGATATTGCCAACTTGTACACTTCAAAAAAAAGCCTACTGATAAGTGTAAAAAGTCAGGATTCTTATATCTAAAGAATAAAGTATCTCAATTAGTTTTTAAATCAAATAATAGAAGGCAAAATGACCAGCAGGAAGATAAACTGGGTTTCTGAAAGACACCCTTTTTTTTTTTTTTTTTTTTTTTTTGAGATGGTCTTGCTCTGTCACCTAGGCTAGAGTACAGTGGAGTGATCTTGGCTCATTGTAACCTCTGCCTCCCGGGTTCAAGCAATTCTGCCTCAGCCTCCCAAGTGGTTGGGATTTCAGGTGCCTACCACCACGCCCAGCAAATTTTTGTATTTTTAGTAGAGATTGGTTTTCACCATGTTGGCCAGGCTGGTCTCGAACTGCTGACCTTGTGATCCACCCGCCTTGGCCTCCCAAAGTGCTGGAATGACAGGCGTGAGCCACTGTGCCCGGCCAAAAGACACACTTTTAAATGGGGCTGCTTATTTTGGGGGTTTAGGTGAGAGAAAAAAGTAAATAAAAAAGGAAAAAAAAAGCATATTTGTTTTCTTAGAGGAAAATAAACAAAGAAAAATGACAGTTAAAACCAAGAAACAACCTACAATTTGGGCCGTGGTGTTCCAAAAAGTATTCTAATGTTTGAAAAAAAAATTGTGGCTGTGGTGTGTCTCCCTCTAATCTAAATGTTGTCTCTCTAGGAAATATTTGCTACGTTTTATATTACAGCATCATTACTGTGATTTCCACATTAAAGAACTACTAAAGTTTCAGTACTCCGGGCACTTGCTTGCCTGTCTAGGTGATAAATTAATTCTGAATCCGGGTCAAGAGTATATAGAGTACAGGTCTGGCCCTGCTGAACCTAGAAAGCCTGTGTGGACTCTTCATTTAGCATTAGTCACCATAATCTAAGTTTGATGGCTATATCTGTACAGGGAGTTTGTTCTTCCCCAGCTGGTGAGTGGAATGAGGCCAGTATGCCCTCTGTCCAGATAAATGACAAATGACGATCCAGTCTGGTATGCATGCCTGCCCTGCCCATGTTATTTCTTTCCTCATCTCAAGGCTACAGCTCTTGGACATACACACTGGAGGAAACAGATGCCTCCTGTAAAATTAATAAGAGCGCTTCTACATCCAGGCAAGAAATGCTCTAAAGAAAGAATTCAGTGCTTTGTTTGGCATGAATAATAATAATTCAGTCAAGCTTCACTTGAAGTTAAGAATAACTTTCAGATTTTCAACTTATTAATACATGGCGGTAATGACAACAAATAAAGAATCTTTCTGAAAGTGACACTGTTTCTTCATGCTGAAAACATAGGATTAAAAATCAGGAGTTCATAGGGGTTTAGATGCACTCAATTATTTTCCTGTTTACAAAGGACATGGTTAAGGTGTTTTCCATTACTTTCAAAACACCCTTCATCCTGAAATGTTGACACATGAATGGGATGATAAATCAAATTACCTGGCTGCCCCGTGGTCATGTTTACCAGTTACTTAGTTTTTAGGGGTTAGAATGGGCACTTTGTGCAAAATGTAAATGGGAAACCACTGTTCAAAAATTAAGAATTTGAGGGTGGCAGCAGCAGAACATTAAACCAAGAGCAGGGCCTTTCAAAGCCTACAGAGGTCACATACCCATGAAGCTTGTCAAAGGTGGGCAAATGGAAGTAGAGAAAAACCAGACATACAGTCATTTATGTCAAGAATTACACAGGTTCTCAGTCTTGGAAGGAAAAAGCATCTGTCTTTTGGCATGCAGATACCAATGGAAAGACAACTTCCCTTCATAGGAGAGGAAATTCAAGAGGGAGCTGAGGGAGGAGAGGAGGAAACTGACCTCTACCAAGCACAACTGCTGGGCCCCACACTGGCCCTGACATTGTCATCATTTGTCCTTGCCCCAACACTCAGCTCTACCATAGGATTAACTCCACACTATAGAAGAGGAAGCTAACTGAGGCCATTGATGAGTTTAAGCTGAATTGCTTCAAGTTTAGAAAGGGCAGGTTAAGACATTCAGGCACTGTAGGACACTTGGGGGGTATTCTGTAATTTTTGAGGAGGTTTCCTTCATGACCCTCATCCTCTTCATAAGACCACCCACCCCCTATTGCCATCAGTCCAAAGATCCCACAGATCTTGCTCTGAGTAAGAACTCTTCTCTTGCCTCCCACTAACAGGTAGGCACTAGCAGCCTCACCTCTACTGTCTGTCTGAGAGACCACCAAGCTTCAACCCAAGGTGCTTCTTACTCCAATTTATACTCCTCAACCCCAGGTCATTCCTCATTCATCTCCTCATTCACTCTCCTTCCCACATGGCCCCGTCCAACCCTCTATGGCCTTCTCCTTTTCCTCCCCAAGTCCGTCATAGTCCTTTCAGTGGGCCCTCTCCCTTGAGCATTCCTTTCACTGTCTTGCTCTAACAGAGCCTGAAGGCACTGCCTTCTCCTATGGCTCTCAAGAGGTGGCTGTTTTCTCTCCTACCTCCCTCTTGCCAAAGGGCCTGTTGGATGAGTAGGTATCTTCCTTGATACTCTCTTACTTGCAAACAATTAATTGTCTGTCCTTCCTAACATCCTGCTCTGAATCTCCTACCTGCAGACTGCTGATACCAACACTAGTTAGCCTTCCTAGTTGCAGGCACCTATTCCTCCTTGGATTACTCTGCCTCATGCCTTGAACAGTCATTTTCCAATGTTAGTGCTGGTATTAGATTGGTGCAAAAGTAGTTGCAAAAACCGCAACTACTTTTGCACCAACCCAACATAATTCCTGGAAATTTCCTTGTCTGTTAGATGATCCCTGCAAAATTTTGGCCTGTAAATTTCATCTTCTTCCATTCCACCTCAGTTATACCTGCTCCCGTGGCCATATCCTACCTTGCCATTACCAACAACTTCATGTCCTCCATAATTTCATCTTCAAGCCTCCCATTCTCCAACAATCTTGCATTGTCATTCCAGCTCATTCTTTCTAACTACTTAATCCAATAATTCTTCAATTGCAGTAAGCCTTACACTCCATATACTGTCCACTTTTTGCCATTCCATACTCTCAGGGTATCCTCCCTTCTCTCTCTCTCTGTGTCTTACATTCCCTGACCTATCACTGCAACCCCCAACTCAATCACTTCTCACTTGCCCCCTCACTTCATATTCAATTGGTAAAATCCCAACTGTGGATAAATTCATCTGTTTGCTGCTAGTCTGTGCCTGCTCTCAGCTGACATATGTGGCTGGGGAAAAATACACAGTGTCTCCTCTTACCTGCCATTTCAGTTACCCACAGTCAACAAGGTTCCAAAAATATGAAATGGAAAATTCCAGAAATAAACAATTTATAAAATTTAAATTGAGTGCCATTCTGAATAGCAAGATGAAATCTCACACCATCCTGCTCTGTTCCATTCAGGACTGAATCATCTTTTTGTTCAGCGCATCCACACTGTCTACAGTCCCTGCCTGTGAGTCACTTAGTAGCTGGCTTGGTGATCAGATGAACTGTCGCAGTATCACAGTGCTGTGTCCAAGTGACCCTTATTTTACCTAGTAATGCTCCTGAATGAAAGAGTAGTGATGCTGGTAATTCTGATAATGCCAAAGAGAAGCAGTAAAGTGCTTCCTTTAAGTGAAAAGGTAAAAGTTCTTAATAAGCAAAGAAAAAAAAATGAATGCTGAGGTTGCTAAGATCTACAATAAAACCAAATCTTTTATCTGTGAAATTGTGAAAAAGGAAAAAGAAATTTGTGCTAGTTTCACTGTTATGCCTCAAACTGCAGAAGTTACGGCACAGTGCATAGTTCTTAGTTAAGATGGAAAGGCATTAGATGTATGGGTTGAAGACATGAATAGAAATATGTTCCAGTTGATGGCAATTGGGTTCAGTACTATCAATGGTTTCAGGCATCCACTGGGGGTCGTGGAATGTGCCCTTGGTGGATAAGGAGGGATGACTGTACGACTACACTAACTGATCTCATTTAAATTCATGACCACTAACCTCAAGTGAGCCCTCGGCACTGCCTGGCCTCTCTACATTTTCCCAGTCTGTTTACTCCCAGATTCTCCTAGACAACCACGAAACTCCTTGAAAGACTTGTCCAGACTTGCTGTCTACAATTTCTCTCTCCCCTTTATTTCCTTTGAACACCTTCCAATCAGGCTTTTGTCTTCAACATGCTACACCATCCTAAATCTTCCTCATACTAGATCTATGAGCAACGTTCAACATAGTTGGCTTCTAAGACAACATTCTCCTCTGGTTCTTTTCCTGCATTAAAGGCCTCTTCTCTGCTCACCTCCCATTTCTTCCACTTTCACCCACTGGAGCTGTAGTCACTAACTACACATGGCTATTTAAACGGAATAAAATTAAAAATTCGGTTTCCCAGTTGCACTAGCCATGTTTTAAGTGCTCAACAGCCACATGCGTCTAGTGGCTGGCGTATGGGACAGTGATGATAGAGAACATTTCCATCTTGGAAGAAAGTTCTGTTGTACAACATTACACTGCAATATCCAAGGCTCAGTCCTTGGGCGTCTTCTCAATCTAAACTCACTGTCTGGGCAATGTCATCCATTCTCTTGGCTGGTCACGTGTACCTCTAGCCTAGACCTTCCTCTGAACTCCAGACGGCTTTATCCAACTACCTATTCCTCATTTCCACTTGCATATTTAACAGGTATCTTAAAGGTATCATGCCTAAAAAATAAACTCCTGATCGATCCCAACCCTGACCTCCTAACACTCTCGCACCCACAGTCCTCTTCTCTTACTTTTCTTCAGGTTTCAGTTACTTTACTTCCCACTACTATAAACTAAAATGCATTTCATTTCAGACAGACTGAAAGTTAAATATTTTAAAATGTTCTGTATCTTATTAATAAACTCATTAGAAAATTTATACATATATATTTTTCTTCAAGGATTTGTGTGCAATCATAATTTGTGGAAATTTTAATCATTTCATCTCACAGAAGAATTATAATTTCAAGTGTTTAGGCTTGGTGTCTGATTTATCCTTAAGTGGAATAAGTTCCTAATACTTATTTTGATTAAGGTAGGGTTGTGGGAGTCAAGGTGGGTTATAAAAACACCTGTATTCTAGAATTGGTTCTGCTCCCTTACCCCCTAAATCACTTTAAACTACAGAATTAACCTTAGGATTGCCCTTTTGGGGCCACAGAAGTCTTTTTTTCAGAATGTTCACCAGGAGTTTGGTCAGAGGGGTGGGAAGAGCCAGCAACAGAGTTCTCCTGGTTGTCGGGTACGTGAGTCTGGTAACCTTGTACAACTTTCATTCAAGTCTATGTGATCCCCTACAAAACTGCCAGAAATATCTGGCCAATCCTAGCCAAGATCAACTGGCTCTGGGAGACATGGCTCCCAGGACCTGGTTACCTGAGCCATCTGCCCTGTGTCTGGGAATATCATGCAGGAGTGGGCTAGGTGCTAACCCTCATTCTCTGAGGACTAGGCCTCACCTAAGGGTGACAGAAAGATGAAAGCACCTGCAGAAGAATCTGTGGAAGGCCCCAGGCACCACTAACTCAGCCACCTGGTGGCTTCCCTTATGCTACTGGCCTACAGTACAGAGAATGGAAGTCAGATCCTAGATATACTCCCTGGTCTACAGTCAGGGCTTAATCAAGAGGACATACTATTTTTATCTCTACACTTTCCAGTCCCCATAAATTCCTTTGAAAGGTAAAGATTTCTCTGCTATGGAAACATTCCTTATGAAGCAGTTTAGGGATGGGGAAATGTTTTTTTAACTGGAGCCACTGGTGACCAGAACATGTAAGTGACAGTCAAACAGATAAAGAGCAGTGCCATTTACTTTTAGTGGTGCTGCTGCTTTTTTTTTCTGTTTTTGTTTTGTTTTCTTTACTTCAGAAGATTTACATATATGGGTTGGGGAAGGTGGGTGGTTTTAAAATATGTCCATAAATTCTTTGATACTCTTGCCTTGAAAAGGAGAGCTTGATTCCCTTCCCGTTAAGTGTGGGTTGGACATAGTGACTTTATTCTACAGAAGCAAAAAGCAGAAATGACATACCTGCTAACACAAAGACTAGGTTAAAAAAGGCACAGCAGCTTCATCTATCCATCTCTTTCTCCCTCTCTCTCTACCCCCACTCCCCCAACACCCCATGCTCTTTCTTTCTCTCTGATCACCAGCACTGGGGGAAGTTATCTGCCATGTCATGAAAACATACAACAGCCCATGGAGAAGATTACGTGGTGAGGAACTGAGGCCTCCGGCCTCCGGCCTCCAGCCTCCAGCCATGTGAATGAGGAGGACCCTCCAGCAGCCCCAGTGCACATTCTGCCTAAAGTCTCATGAGAGATTCTGTGCCACAAACACCAGCTAAACAGCTCTGGGATTCCTGACCATCAGAAATGGTGAGACAGTAAATGTTTGTTGTGTTAAACTGTAGTAAACTATTATTTATGCAGCAATCTAGTCAGTAATTTGCCAAAAGGTCCCATAGGTTAACTTTAATCTAATCTAATTAGTATAAGAAGGTATTCTTTTTTTTAGTAATCCATGAAGAAAAGCCAAAGTTCAGGCATTTTAAAAAGTCAGCTACAGAGGTACAAATATGGGCAAACACCCAGAGTCACCACACAAAAGTGAGGAAACTACTTTAAACCCAGCTTAGCACTCAAAGTGGTTCTTTTTCACTGGAAACCACATACAATTCAGTGTCATGTTGCTTTATACCACACTGAAGTCATTAGAATCTGCTCAGTGCTACTCTCATTGACAATGCACCTCCCCTCCCGACCCCCGCCACACCCCACCCAACACCCCGACCCATTGCTGGCTTTTCTTCAGACTTCACCGGCCACACAAGGCAATCATTCTTAGTCTGCAAAGAAAATTCTTTACCTAAGTATTGGTTATATTTCTGATGTTGATGGGTTGCTATTAGCTTAGTTTTATTCATCATAGGTATTTAATTCCTTCATTTAATCCATACATATTTATTAAGTGCTTGAGATAAATGCAGGTATGATCATAGGCACAAGGAATACAGAGATAAGATACTTTCCCAGCCTCAAGGCAAAGTCAGACACATAAAGAATTACACTATATATCATACTTATATTATTTATTTATAGCACAGTATATATAATTGGTTAGGGCTCTAATTAGGCCTGGGGGTCAGGAAAGATTTTCTGGCATGGGTGATGTCTGAGCTCTGAGTTTCAATGAAGAGTAGGAATTACCTGAGCAAGGAAGAGAAAGAATGGAGAAAACATTTCAAGCAAAGGGAACCACAAAAATAAAGGCATGGAAGCTAGAGACAGCATCAGTTAGGCAGATCAGCAGGTTGGTTTTGTTAGAGTACAAGAGAGTTGCAAGAAATGAGACCAGAGGTCAGCAGGGCTGATATGGGAGTTATTTAAAGCTGAATTTAGGTTAGGCTTTACCCTAAGGAAGTCATTACAGTGTTTGAGGAGACACACTTGAATAGACTCTCAGGTAGGTAGATTAGGGGAGGGGCTTAAAGAGTACAGGATCAGAGGCAGGGGCCAGACTGGTTTCTGTCTGTAATCCCAGCACTTTGGGACGCTGAGGCAGGAGGATCAGTTGAAGCCAGGAGTTTGAGACCAGCCTGGGCAACAAAGCAAGACCCCTGTCTCTACAAAAATTAATTTTTAAAAAGTCAGGTGATGTGGTGTTTGCCTGTAGTCTTAGCTACTCTGGAAGCTGAAGCAAGAGGATCCCTTGAGTCCAGGAGTTTGAGGCTGCAGTGAGCCATGACTGCACCACTGCACTTCAGCTTGGGTGACAGAGTGAGACACCATCCCAAAAATGAACAAATAAAAAATTTTTAGAAAGGACCAGAGGCAGGCTGGGCACGGTGGCTCACACCTGTAATCTCAGCACTTTGAGAAGCCAAGACAGGAGGATCACTTAGGGTCAGAAGTTCAAGAGCAGCCTGGCCGACATGGTGAAACTCCGACTCTACTAAAAATATAAAAATTAGCCAGGCATGGTGGCATGCACCTGTAATCCCAGATACTCGGGAGGCTGAAAAAGGAGAATCCCTTGAACCTGGGAGGCAGAGATTGCAGTGAGCTGAGATGGCACCACTGCACTTCAGCCTAGGCAACAGAGCGAGACACTGCCTTAAATAAATAAACAAATAAATAAATAAAAAGGACTAGAGGCAGAGAGACTACGTGGAGGTTGAGGTGAGAGTTAATAGCATTTGCGGAATGCAGGTGGTATCTGGGATAGAAAGGAGTAATTTGAGACACATTTGGAAGGTAAAATTGGCACAACTTGGTGACTGATGGGCTATGGGAAATGAAGACCAGGGAGGAATCATGGGTGTGTTCCTGGAGGCCACCACCATCATCTGAGGTGGAGAGAACTGGCGTAGAAGGATTAGAGGAGATGATTATGAGTTACATTTGCACACACTGCACCTGAGAGGGTTTAAATAATTTATTCTCCTACTGTCTTCAAAAGGTAAAGGAGTATATACAGTAAACGCAACTGTGGTCTAAAACGAAGGTGGAGAATGCTGTTGTTAATGGGTGACATGACTAATACATCACAGCACTACTGTTCACACAGCCCAGACACACCTGCATGCTTTCAACATGTTTCATCCCTACAACTGTAAGTTTCAACACATGGTGGCTACTACTATTCCAATGGAGAGTGTGCGCCTTGGAAAGCATTTCACCCCAGTCTAAAAGCTTGAGAGAATAACATTCTTTGAAACATACATATCTTGAACACAGATTTGGAGGTATCCTTGAAGTAAATTATACCTCACCAAATGTAAATAACCAAAACCACATCAATCGTGAGTGCCAGCGTCATTGGGAGCTCTGCATATTTCTGAGACTCCTAACTTAGTTTAAGGTTAAGGCAGTGCGGACCATGGTAATCAGCAGAGTCTAATTTGACATTTATTAACTGCCCATTATGGGATGGGACAAGGCTTCTCAATATGACTCCAGCAAGATCCAGGCATTAACACTCCATGGAGGGTGCTGGTAGCAAGAAGTCTTTCTGATGGATTGAGATGATTCGGATTACACCCCCTCCTTAAGGAACTCAGAAGGAAGAGCAACATATAAAAGACTGAGAAATCCTCAGAAATCAATTTAATTTAGTTTGGCCTAGTGCCACCCAGACTTATTTGGCCACGAAATCCTCCTGTCACATGACACTCATGAAGAGCCCCTGAAATTAGGATCATTTCAATCCTCAAAGCATACCCATTTTTCAAATGAGAAATACAAGTTCTAGAATCACAAAGCCACAACACTGGCAAGGGAGACCTATAATCAAATCTCCCAGTTCCAGCTTCAGGGCCCAATTCATAGGACTGCAGCTGAAGAGGACAGTAAGTAGTGAAGATCAGAGCTGATACCTGGGCTACACACCCACTTTACAAAGGGAACATCGGGGTCCCAGCAGTATCCCTACTCGGCAAAATGTGTGTCACATGGGCCAGCTGTAGCTTTCTGGGGGGTCCCCATCAGGGCTGACAGCTCATTCTATCTTTCAAAGTCCTTCACCATTGTTCCTTTCTTTTGTAGCCACTATAAAACACTTCTCTGTTTACTCTCTGCTACACCCATGAGAGGAATTCTGGCCTTTGAAGCATTTCCTGTTGCCTAGAAACCTTATAGATCACTGGGTGCAGGAAGCTGACTCTCAGATAGAGATTCACAGGCAGGAAGTTTACTCAGGGTGCTGTGGGGCAACACCTGTGTGGGAATACAGGCAGTAAGACAGGACAGAGGAAGAGGCTGAATTCTGATGAAGCTGTAAATAAAGCCCTCGCTGATCAAGGAGGATGCTCTGCAATGGGGCTGGGGCTTCAGAGTGGATCCAAGCCAGGCGAAAGGGCCAGACCTTCACATCCCTGCATTAACCTGTCTTTGGATATGGGTTGCTCCTGCTCCTACTTTGGGCATCCTAGTTCTCCTCAGCCACAGGCAATCCCAAGGAGGGTCTCAGCTGAGCACTGTCAGCTGCCAACACTACCAGCAGCTGAAGCACATCCTTCCCTCCTGGAGGCAGGTGGAGGGAGTGCTGTAGATCTGGGCTGCCTGACAGCATCTTCTGCGTTGCTCAGGGCACGCTTCCCACTCGACTACCCAGGTCTAGATAGTTGTCTGCTTTCTATAGATGCTGCTAGAACCTAGAGTCTGGACTGTGGTCTCCATTATATTGACCCTAGCTTTACTATGCTTCATATTAGTTTTATCTTGGTACCTATAAAGCTTTCCAAAAGTTTTATATTTCTCTTGTATCCTAGCAGGGTTTAAGGAAGTGATCAGTAATCAATATGGATGTACAGGAAAAAGTAAGAGATTTGGAGCTTGAATTCCTAATTTTCTTTTATTTTGAGACAGGGTCTCACTCTATTGCCCAGGCTGGAGTGCAGTGAGGTGATCGCAGCTCACTGCAGCCTCAAACTCCTCGGCTCAAGTGATCCTCCCACTTCAGCCTTCTGAATAGCTGGGACCACAGGCACACACCACACCTGGCTTATTTTTTTTTTTGAGATGGAGTCTCGGTCTGTCACCAGACTGGAGTGCAGTGGCGCGATCTTGGCTCACTGTAACCTCCGGCTCCCTGGTTCAAGCAATTCTTTTGCCTCAGCCTCCTGAGTAGCTGGGATTACAGGCACATGCCACCACACTCAGCTAATTTTTTTTTTTTTTTTTTTTTTTTTTTTTTTTTTTTAGTAGAGATGAGGTTTTACCATGTTGGCCAGCATGGTCTTAATCTCCTGACCTTGTGATCCACCCACCTCAGCCTTCCAAAGTGCTGGAATTACAGGTGTGAACCACTGCGCCTGGCCTAAGTTTTAAACCTTTTGTAGAGATGGGGTCTCACCAGGTTGCCCAGGCTGGTCTCAAACTCCTGGGTTCAGGAGATCCTCCTGCCTCCTGGGCTCAAGAGATCCTTCCAAAGTGCTGGGATTACAGGTGTGAGTCACTGCACTCAGCAATCACGGAACTGGCATTTATGGATGTATACAATTACACACATCACTTAATTTCCGTGAATCATTTATAATATGGGAATTTTAAAAAAGCTCTATTTTACGCAAGGTCCAATGTTACTGTGAGAACAATAAGATGGTGAATTGAAAATGCTTTGTAAAGTAAAACAACTAGGGCCAGTGTTTCACAATAGTGAGTACAAAATAGATTGCTGCTAGGGTTTGAATATGAGTCAGCCCCCTCCAAAACTCATGTTGAAGCTTGGTCCCCAATGTAATGGTGTTGAGAGGTGGTGGAACCTTTAAGAGGCATTTGGATGAGGAATGCACCCTCAGAAAGGGGTTAATGCCATCTCTTAGTTACTGAGAGAGCCGGCTGTTATAAAGCAAGGCTGCCTCTCATGTTTTGTCCCTTTTTGTACACTCCTGCTTTCCCTTCTAGTGCTTGGCCTTTCTCTGCTATGTTGTGATACAGCACAAGACCCTCACCAGAAGCGAGCAGATGCCAGTGCCATGCTTCTTGGACTTTCCAGCCTCCAGAACTGTGAGCCAGACAAACTTCTTTTCCTTATAAATTACCCAGTTTCTCAGGTATTCTGTTACGGCAACAGAAAATGAACTAAGACAACACCTATTAAAGGAAAGCAATATTGAGCCAATACATGTAAAACTAGGTGTAAATTCCTTTTGCTAATAACACTTATAAAAATCCAAAAGAATTTATAAAATGTAAACAAAAATAAAATACAATTAATTTTAATTAACGATACTGATTATTGTGCCAGATGACATTGTTTTATTGGCTTATATACATATCGTACTGAGTGTATGGACGAGGTTCACTTGGACTGGATATGCATGCCACGCAGTCATTCAGTTTTCTCCATTGTTTCCACTGTGAAATTGTTTATTTACACAATGCCCCATTTGGCTTTCACATAGAAATATCATTTATATGTATTCAGTACACCTCCACTTCTTTAAATTTTCCATTTTATTTGGTGATCAGAATAGGTATCATGATTTCAGTCTGGCAGTATGTGTCAGAAAATCCATATAACGGTGACTTGAAAAATTAGGGAACAAAAGAAGTGCAAAACGTATACACTGAAAACTACAGGCTAGCGTGGTGGCTCACATCTGTAATCCCAGCACTTTGGGAGAGTGGATCACTTGAGGCCAGTGGGTGGGTGGATCGCTTGAGGCCAGTAGTTCAAGATCAGCCTGGCCGACATGGTGAAACCCCGTCTCTACTAAAAATACAAAAATTAGCCAGGTGTGGTAGCACACGCCTGTAATCCTAGCTACTTGGGAGGCTGAGGCATGATGAAAACCACTTGAGCCTGGGAGGCAGAGGTTGCAGTGAGCTGAGATCACACAAATGCAGTCCAGCCTGGGTGACAGAGCGAGACTCTGCCAAAAGAAAAAAAAAAGAGAGATTAAAAAAACCCTACAAAACATTGCTAAAAGAAATTAAAGAAGATCTAAATAAGGGAATTGGAAGACTCAGTATTATTAAAATAGCAATGCCCCTCAATGTGATCTATAGAGTCAACATAATTCCTACAGAAATCCCAGCAGGCTTTTGGGCAGGAATTGACAAGCTGATCCTAAAATGTATAAGGAAATGCAAAGGACCTACAAAAGCCAAAACAATCTTAAAAAAGAACAAAGTTGGAAAACTTAGACTTCCCAATTTTAAAACTTACTATAAAGCTACATTAATGAAGACTGTGTGGTACTGGCATAAGGGTAGACATATAGATCAATGGAACAGAATTGAGAGTCTAGAAATGAAACTTTACATTTATAGTCCATTCATTTTTGACAAAGGTGCCAAGGTAATTCAATGAAGAAAGGACAGTCTTTTCAACAGATGGTGCTGGGACAACTGGATATCTGCATGCAGAAAGATGAATGTAGATACCTCACACTATACACAAAAATGAACTCAAAATGAATCATATGCCGAGTGTAAAAGCTAAAACTATAAAACTTGTAGAAGAAAACAGAAGGTCTTTGTAACCTTATGTTAGACAAAGCGTTCTTAAACACAACACCAAAAGCATAATCCACGAAAGGAAAAATTGAAAAAATGGACTTCATCAAAATTAAAAACTTTTGTGCTGCAAGAACCATCAGTAAGAAAATGAAAAGTAAGCCACAGTCTGGGAGAAAATATAGACAAATACTATGTCTGGTAAAGGATTTGTATCCAGAATATATAAAAATTACTTGTAAGTTAATAATAAGACAAGCCAATTAAAAATGGGCAACAGTTGAATAGACATTTCACCAAAGAAACATGAATAGCTAATAAGCATTTAAAAAGATGCTCAACGTCATTAGTCATAGGGAAAATGAAAATTAAAACTACAATGAGATGCTATTATACTTCATGCCCAGCAGAATGGATATAATAAAAAGACAAAATAATTTTTGATAAGAATATGAAAAAACTGTAAACCTCATGCATTGCCAGTGGGAGTATAAGATAGTGTGCTTACTTTGGAAAACAGTTTGGCAGTTTCTTATAAAATAAAACATAAATTTATCATATGATCTCAGAATTCCTCTCTTAAGAATCTACCCAAGAGATGAGAAAACATACATCTATACCAAGATGTATATGTATTCATGCAACATTATTCATAATGTCTAAAAAGTGAAAACAATCCACATATCCATCAGCTGGTAAACAGACAACCTGAATATAATACAGCCACACAACAGAATATTATTCAGCAACAAGAAGGAACTACTGATATGTGCTACAGCATAGAAGACTATAAAAACAACATGTTAAGTGAAAGAAGCCAGATGTAAAAGATTGCATTCTCTATAATCCCATTTACATGAAATGCTCAGGCCGGGCGTGATGGCTCACACCTGTAATTCCAGGATATTGGGAGGCCAAGGTGGGTGGATCACGAGGTCAGGAGATTGAGACCATCCTGGCCAACATGGTGAAACCTTGTCTCTACTAAAAATACAAAAATTAGCTGGGTGTGGTGGCACGTGCCTGTAGTCTCAGCTACTCGGGAGCCTGAGGCAGGAGAATTGTTTGAACCTGGAAGAAAGAAGTTGCAGTGAGCTGAGATCGTGCACTATGCTTACTAAAAATCACTGTACATTTGTAACAGGTGAATTTTATAGTATGTAAATTGTATCATTTTTTTTTTTTTGAGACAGGGTTTCATTCTGTCACCCAGGCTGGAGTGCAGTGGTGTGACTGCAACCTACGCTTCCTGGGCTCAAGCAATCCTCCTGCTTCAGCCTCCCAAATAGCTGGGACTACAGATGCATGCCACTACACCCCAGCTAATTTCTGTATTTTTTTGTAGAAACAGAGTTTTGCCACGTTGGCCAGGCTTGTCTTGAACTCCTGGGTTCAAATGATCCACCCGCCTCGGCCTCCCAAAGTGCCAGGATTACAGGCATGAGCCACTGCGCCTGGCCATAAATTATATCTTAATAAAGCTGTTTTTAAAATTAGCTTATTTTTTTCTACATAATGAAGTGTCTGCAGAGAGCCACATCCTGAGCTGGTATAATGAGGATTTTTTTTTTGTTGTCATTAGAGACCGAGACTCCTTATATCTTTGCCTCCACCACCACTAGGATATGGTCTTGCCCTCATGGTCATATCTCAACTTCCTTCCTGGCTACATGAGGAGAAAGAGTGGAGAGTGAGAAAGACATTGACCATTGCTTCTTGACCTTTTGTCTGAGATCAAATGCAGCACCTGCTCTTATAAGTTTAATACCTGATATGTCCTCTATCTTAAGAGTCAGGATCTTTTAAGGATCTTTCTGGGAAGCTTCATCCAGTAGCTCAGATAACATAAGCTAAAACCTTGCCACATGAATATTCGTAACTGCAAGGGAGTCTGAGAAGCGGAGGACTATTGATGATTTCAGTTAAATGAGGTTTCTGTTAGTAAGGTAGAAGGGAAGAATGGATATTGGGTAAAGTAGCTTGAAATCTTTGGGGTTGAGAAACACGTCTTGGTGTCAGTGTAAACACAGATAGAACCAGCATGACTTATATCACAGAGCAGTCTTTGCTTGTAAGGTGATAAACCAGAATATACTTAATATTAATGGGTTCTTATCAAAATAAAAACAAAACAATTAAATTCTTAGTAAAAGCATAAGGGCTCCAGAGAAGCTATCTCTTACTCTGTTGAGAAACACTAAGCTGAACAAATATTCCTTGTTGATTGTATTTTTATTTCTAAGACAAAAACTTGAGGGCTGAGCCATTTGGTATGGTAGGAAAAACAGGGCTTTTGAGTTAGAAATGTCTGGATTTAAAAATTGACCACACAGTTTACCTATGCTTTGGGCACATCCCATAACTTAGCAAACCTCACTTTCCTCTTCTGTACAACAGCAATAAACCTGCCTTACCAGGTTATTGGGAGGACTTAAGAATACAGCCATGTGTTCAGACACGGTGGCTCATGCCTGTAATCCCAGCATTTTGGGAGGCTGAGGCAGGTGGATCATCTGAGGTTGGGAGCTCGAGACCAGCCTGGCCAATATGGTGAAACCCCATCTCTACTAAAAATACAAAATTAGCCAGGCATGGTGATGCATGTCTGTAATCCCAGCTATTCAGGAGGCTGAGGCTCGAATCGCTTGAACCCGGGAGGTGGAGGTTGCAGCGAGCTAAGATTGTGCCACTGCACTCCACAGCCTGGTTGACAGAGCAAGACTCTGTCCAAAAAAAAGAAGAAAGAGGAAAAGAAGAAGAAAAAGGAGAAGGAGGAGGAGGAGGGGAGGAGGAGGAGGAGAAGGAGGAGGAGAAGAAGGAGAAGGAGAAGGAGAAGGAGAAGGAGAAGGAGAAGGAGAAGGAGGAGAAGGAGAAGACAGCATATGTAAAACACTTGTCTGTGCATTTGTTTCTCTCCTTCATAACTCACACTGCAGTGACACAGCCCTGCCTCATGCACCAGCAAAGAACAAGTCCTCATTTTTTTCTTGCCAAAATTAAACAGCTGTCCAGCTATATTTTCTCCACATTTTCTATGCTGAGAATTTTTCCCAAGAGAATTCCTACTTAGAGATCATCTATTCAGCACACACACACACACACAAATTATGATGTGGGGCAGAGCAAAACAAACAAAAAACCACTGAAAATAAAATTAACACATGGAGAACAAAATTCTAAAAATACTCTTATTTTTGTATCCAAAGTTTTGCAATCTTCCTAATAGCTAATCTTTTTACAGAATCAGAGAGATTATGTACTTGGCACATTAAGAAAGGTAGGTGCTTTGTCAAGTGCTTGTGAAAGCAGGTGTGCAGACGGGTAAGCTGCCATGAACCCCAGGTCATCCATTACGTGACACTTCATTCATACATCAGTGTGACTAAGCCAGCGTGGAGCCTCTTCCATCACTTTCTCCCTGAAGCACAAACACAGGTTAAAACGGGACTGTTCAAATGGGTGGACTGTGATAAACTTAAAATTCTTAAGTGGTTTGCAACTTCAGTAGCTTTTAAAAGTCTCTGTAAACACTGACAGGAACAGGGCCAGGTGTGGTGGCTCACACCTGTCATCCCAGCACTTTGGGAGGCCGAGGTGAGTGGATCACTGGAGGTCAGGACTTCGAGACTAGCCTGACCAACATGTAGAAACCCTGCCTCTACTAAAAATACAAAATTAGCCAGGCACGGTGGCACATGGCTATAATCCCAGCTACCTGGGAGGCTGAGACAAGAGAATCGCTTTAACCTGGGAGGCAGAGGTTGCACTGAGCCGAAATTGCACCATTGCACTCTAGCCTGGGCAACAAGAGCAAGACTCCATCTCAAGAAAAAAAAAAAAAAAGCAAACAAAAAACCACTGTCTGAACAAAATCCTTATTTCTGCAAGAATGTGGTGTATCTCAGAGAAGGGCTCTGAAGCAAAATTGTGAAATTTGTCAACTGAAATGTAGAACCAATATTTAGCGTCTATCTTTATTCTCTACAAAATAACAAAATTGTAATCATGACCATTTTGATTATACACAGCATTTAGTTTACTTAATGAAGAGACAAGTGCAGGCTGGCAAAACTGATAAATACTTTAGGACACAATGTTACAGTGTGGTTTTCCAGTCACTCTTTCCCAGTGATTTATTTTTTCTCTATTCCATGACCTACCTGATCGCTATGATACTTATCTGCCCATTTTTCTCCTCCCCTGTGAAAAGGGGAAGAGAAAGATGGTGCATGCCTCCTCTCCAAAGCAGATCTTACAGGCACCATGGGAGGAGAGGGCCCTGCCCAGGAAGCTGCGCAGCTTCTCCAGTGAGCGACAGCCCTGCCTGCCCAGACCAAACAGCTGTCGGAACTTCTACAGCTGTGGCTGCCGCTGTTTCCCAGAACTCGCCCTCAGCTCCCAGACTGGGAAATCCTCTCTGTCCTTTGGTGCCCCCTACAGCTAATGGCAGTGACATTCTAATATTGAGTTTGTGCAAAGTTTCTCCAATCCTGAGAGCTGCCACATTTCATGCTTGAACTACAAGTCAATTAAGAGCAAAACAAAACAAAAATCTATTCTCTCTTTACTTTAGGCATTCTATATTATAATTACCATGTTGTTGCTTTTCCTTTCTTTCTTTTTTTATTTTTTGAAAGAAAGAAAGAGAAAAGAAGAAAGAGAAAAGAAGAAAGAGTGAAAGAAAGAAAGAAAAAAAAAAGAATGAAAGAGAGAAAGAAAGAGGAAGAGAAAGAGGGAGAGAGAACGGGATTCTTGTTCTATCGCCCAGGCTAGAATGCAGTCTAAAAATGGGTATTAAAAACCTCTTTTATGCCAATAATT
>CAUYLG010069488.1:0-30467 GCA_963573385.1 Cacajao melanocephalus | reverse complement strand
ACTGAAGCCCCTTCACTGCCTGAAGCCCCTCCGCTGCCTGAAGCCCCTCCACTGAAGCCCCTCCACTGCCTGAAGCCCCTCCACTGAAGCCCCTCCACCGAAGCCCCTCCACCGAAGCCCCTCCACTGAAGCCCCTCCACTGAAGCCCCTCCACTGCCTGAAGCCCCTCCACTGAAGCCCCTCCACCGAAGCCCCTCCACTGCCTGAAGCCCCTCCACCGAAGCCCCTCCACTGAAGCCCCTTCACTGCCTGAAGCCCCTCCGCTGCCTGAAGCCCCTCCACTGAAGCCCCTCCACTGCCTGAAGCCCCTCCACTGAAGCCCCTCCACTGCCTGAAGCCCCTCCACTGAAGCCCCTCCACTGCCTGAAGCCCCTCCACTGGATTTTTGTTGCTTTGGCTTTAGCATGACTCTGGGGGACTTCTTTTCAAATGCAGATACTCTAAGCAGGAGAATGAGTCTTTTTTTTTTTTTTTTTTTTTTTTTTAGACAGAGTCTCACTCTGCTGCCCAGGCTGGAGTGCAGTGGTGCGATCTCAGCTCACTACAACATCCACCTCCCAGTTTCAAGCGATTCTCCTGTCACAGCCTCCTGAATAGCTGGGGTTACAGGTGCACACCACCATGCCAAGTGAATTTTTTAGATTTTAATTTAATTAATTATTTTTATTTTTATTTTTTGAGATGCAGTCTGGCTCTGTCACCAGGCTGGAATGCAGTGGCACAATCTCGGCTCACTGCAACCTCTGCCTCCCGGGTTCAAGCGATTCTCCTGCCTCAGCCGCCAGAGTAGCTGGGATTACAGGCACCTGCCACCATGCCTGGTTAATTTTTTGTATTTTTAGCAGAGACGGGGCTTTACCATGTTGGCCAGGCTAGTCTCCAACTCCTGACCTCACACGATCCGCCTGCCTTGGCCTCCCAAAGTGCTAAGATTATAGGCGTGAGCCACCATGCCTGGCCAGAATTGGTCTTGATAGCAATGGACTCACAGGTGTTTCTTAGCCCGGCTAAAGATCACTTCCACCTGCTCTATTCTTGAAGCCCTTTATTATATCATCTCCTCCACCTTTGGGAGAAGTGGTGGGACCACATTCATCATAGGAGGGGTTTGCATAGGAATTAAGCAACCAAGCTCTGGGAGCCTGGCTATGACTTGCAGAAAAGTCACTTCCTAGCTGTGTGACTTTGAGATAATGACTCAACCTCTCTGAGTCTCAGTTTCCTTATCTGTAAAATGGGGACAATAATCATACCTACTTCTTAGGGCTGTGAAGGTTGAATAAAATCACACATGTATACATTTGGCACACTGCAGTGCAGAGAGCTGTACATTGTAGCTATTATTATTGTTGTTGTTTATCATGTGAGTCAGAAAAACTCGTAAGCCACCCTCATTTTGTTACTAAATCATTGCCCAAGTAGAGCTGAGCTCAGGGTCAAGCGTTTAGATGAGCTCAGTGCAGGGACGGTAAACATGAGTTTACTTTTCCTCTCTGACTTCAACATTGCTTTTCTGAAAACTAGGCTGGTTGTGAACTGAGTTCAGATGATGAGTGTGAAGTACCCGGAATATTTTAGGAGCTAGACAGGTGTTATCACCATCACATCAAGCTGAATATTGACTTTTAAAAATGAATCCTGTGATTTTTTAATGTGATTTTTTAATGCACTCTTATTATAATTTATTTATTTTTTGAGACAGAGTCTTGCTCTGTTGCCCAGGCTGAAGTGCAGTGGTACGATCACAGCTCACTGCAGCCTCGACCTCCCAGGTTCAAGTGACACTCCCAACTCAGCCTCCCAAGTAGCCGGGACCACAGGCACGCACCAGCACACCTGGCTAATTTTTTATTTTTAATAGAGGCAGGGTCTTGCTATGTTGCCGAGGCTGGACTCAAACTCCTGGACTCAAGTGATCCTCCCACCTCAGCCTCCCAGCATGTCGGGATTACAGGCATGAGCCCCCATGCCTGGCCTAATGCTCCTTTAGAGAGGGCCACTCTTGTTGTCATATGGGACCTTTGCAGCCCTGGGGACTGGACATTAAGTAGCTGGGCAGAAGAAGTCACCTGATATGCTGGTTGAGAGACTGAGTTCCATTCTTCCCTTCCTTCTCCTGGCCGTGTGCCTCGGTCCCTCAGTTTTCTCACCTGCAAAATGGGGATGTGAATAGGGCCTACCCCTTGAGATCATTATTCAGGATGGTGCGTGCAGAGTTCACCTATGGGAATGGGGCCGGTTCATCCAGGGTCCAGTTCACCTTTGCAAGCTGAGATCTCCAAGGGAGAGGCAGGAATCAGTTGAAGGAAGTACCCTAGAATGGGGATCCTCAGTCCAGCTGCGTGGCAGAATCACCTGGGAGGCTTTAACCAAAACTCCCAGATGCCCAGGCTGTGCCCCAGGCCAGTTAAGACTCTGACTCTCTGAGGGTGGGGTTGAGCAGCAAATATTTTTAAAGCTCTCAGGTGATACCAGTGTGAAGCCAAGGTTGCGATCCAACAGGCTGGCAGAGGTTCTCAGACTTTACCGTGTGCCAGGACCACCTGGAAGCTGGCTAAAACCCAGGTGGCCCGGCCCACCCCCAGGGCTTTTGATTGAGTAGGCCTGAGGTGGGGCCCAAGAATATGCATTTCTAACAAGTTCCCAGGTGACGCTGACGCTGTTTGTCCTGGGACCACAGTTTGAGAAGCACTGGGCTAGGGCAATGTGTTTTAAACTGTGAACGGTGAAATCAGTTTATTGGATGGCAGCCAGCATTTTAAAATAGTGAGAACAGAACAGAAGAGAAAATATTAGAACACATAATAAGAATATTGATTTGAGGCTGGGTGTGGTGGCTCACATCTATTAATCTCAGAACTTTGAGAGGCTGAGGCAGGAGGATCATTTGAGCTCAGGAGTTCGAGACCAGCTTGGACAACATAGTGAGACCTGTCTCTAATTTTATTTTATTTTTTGAAAAAAGAATATTGATTTGAACTGGGCATGGTGGCTCACACCTGTAATCCCAGCACTTTGGGAGGCCAAGGTGGGAGGATTGCTTGAGCCCCTTGAGCCCAGAAGTTCAAGACCAGTCTGGGCAACACAGCAAGATTCCATCTCTACAAATTAAAAAAAGAAAATCTTACCTGGGTAAGTAGTAGTATATTATATTACCTGGGTAAGTAGTATTATATTATATTACCTGGGTGTTGCATGTTGCATGCTTATAGTCCCAGCTGCTGTAGAGGCTGAGGCAGGAGGATTGCCTGAATCCAGGAGTTGAAGGCTGCAGTGGGCAAGGATCACACCGCTGCACTCCAGCCTGGGTGACAGAACAACACCCCAACTGTATTTTTTTTTAAAAAGAATATTGATTTGTGAAACTTCTAAATTCATTTGATTAGATAATATAGATAAATTTACAGACACAACATATGTATGTATGTTTGTATGTATTGGCTAAAATGTATTTGTTCCTGTGGACCACTTTTTTTTTCTTTTTTTGAGATGGAGTCTGACTCTGTTGCCCAGGCTGGAGGGTAGTGGCTCGATCTTGGCTCACTGCAACTTCCACCTCCCAGAAGTGATTTTCCTGCCTCAGCCTCCCCATTAGCTGGGATTACAGGCACGTACCACCATGCCCAGATAATTTTTGTATTTTTAGTAGAGACCATGTTTCGCCATGTTGGCCAGAATGGTCTCGAACTTCTGGCCTCAGGTGGACCACCATGTTTAAAAAAACAAGTCAGCTGGCTGGGCGAGGTGGCTCATGCCTGTAATCCCAGCACATTGGAAGGCCAATGTGGGAGGGAGGATTGCTGGAGTCCAGGAGTTTGAGACCAGCCTGGGCAACATGGCAAAACCCTGTCTCTAAAAAAATACAAAAATTAGCCGGGCATGGTGGTGGGTGCTTGTAGTCCTAGCTACTCTGGAGGCTAAGGTGGGAGAATTGCTTGAGCCCAAGAAGTTAAGGCTGCAGTGAGCAGAGATTGGTCCACTGC
Organism: Cacajao melanocephalus; assembly: GCA_963573385.1. Lineage (NCBI taxonomy): Eukaryota > Metazoa > Chordata > Mammalia > Primates > Pitheciidae > Cacajao > Cacajao melanocephalus. The sequence continues at coordinate 26,484 of CAUYLG010069488.1, read as the reverse complement.
ACTTCAGCCTGGAGCCTAGGTAATTGTGTGATACTGTCTCAAAAAAAAAAAAAAAAAAAAAAAGAAAAAGAAAGAAAGAAAAAATATAGTAAGCCGGGCGTAGTGGCTCACACCTGTAATCTCAGCACTTTGGGAGGCCAACGTGGACAGATCACTTGAGGTCAGGAGTTCAAGACCAGCCTGTGTCTCTACTAAAAATACAAAAAAAAAAAAAAAAAAAAATAGCCAGGCTGGTGGCTCCTGCTTGTAATCTCAGCTACTTGGGAGGCTGAGGCATGAGAATTGCTTGAACGTGGGAGTCAGAGGTTGCAGTGGGCTGAGATCGTGCCAGTGCACTCCAGCCTGGGCGACAGAGTGAGACTCTGTCTCAAAAAAAAAAAAATTGTATTCCTGTACACATGTAGACACCCATACACACATGTAAGTGAAACAAAACTTACATTGAACAATATTTACCCTTACAACGCTCAATGTACACTAGTATTTTCTCTTTTCTTCCTTTCTTTGCTATTCTATTTCATTTCTTCAAAATTCAATGGATGCCCATTTGATTGATCTCACGCCCCCTCAGAGGTTTGAAAACCTGCGGTTTGGAGACCCTGACCCCAGAAGATCCCAAACACCCTGTCCACTGAAAGTCCTCCTGAGCGGGTGGGAATTGGGGTCTGCCACCAGGATAAACTGAGGAAGACCACGGAGGAGGCAGATATGTATGAGAGCAAGTACAGGGAGGTCAGCAAGACCTTGGAGCTACTCAAGAACTCCGTGGAGAAACTGTTCAAGAAGATAAACTGTGATGCCAGCAAGATCCAGGTGCAGTTAGGGGAGACGGGGGAAGTCACTGACATCAACCTTCCGCAGTATTTTGGTGAGTCAAGCTGGGGCCCTTTGGACTCTTAGGAGCCATTTCCAGAACTTTCTGTGACTAGGCATGAGGACTTGCTCTTATGGAGTAGTGAGCTTGGTGGCAAAGTGTGTGGGTACTAAAGCCAGCCTGCCTGGGTTCGAATCCTGGGTCTGCCCTTAATAGCTCTGGAGCCTTGAGCAAGTTTCTTTTTTTGTTTTGTTTTGTTTGTTTTGAGCCAGGGTCTTGCTCTGTTGCCCAGGCTGGAGGGCAGTGGTGCAACCATGGCTCACTGCAGTCGCAACCTCCTGGGCTCAGGTGATCCTCCCACCTCAGTCTCCCAAGAGGCTGGGACTACAGGCAGGCACTGCCATGCCCGGCTAAACTTTTGTGGTTTTTGTAGAGACAGGGTCTTTTCACATTGCCCAGGCTGGTCTCAAACTCCTGGGCTCAAGTGTTTCACCCTCCTTGGCCTCCCAAAGTGCTGGGGTTACCGGTATGAGCCACTGCTCCCGGCCAGGGAAGGTTTCTGAACCTCTCTGTGCTTCAGATTTTTGATCTACAAAAATGGGTATCTTTTAATGCCTTCAGTTTTTAAAAAAAAATTTGGTATAAACTCAGTATCTACCTCATAAGACTCTTGGGAGGCTTAAATACATGTGTAGTTATTAGAGAAAAATGATACCATCTCATTAAATGCAGAAGAAGCATTTGATAAAATTCAACATCCATTCATGATTATAAAAAAGAAAACTCTCAGCAAACTAGAACTAGAAGGAAACGTTCTTAACTTGATGAAAGACATGTACAAAAATCCACCCAAAACTAGGCCGGGAATGGTGGCTCATGGCTGTAATCCCAGCACTTTGAAAGGCCTGAAAGGCCAAGGCAGGCAGATCACTTGAGGTCAGGAGTTCAAGACCAGCTTGGCCAACATGGTAAAACTCCATCTCTACTAAAAATACAAAAATGGTGGTGCATGCCTGTAGTCCCAACTACTTGGGAGGCTGAGGCAGGATTCCTTGAACCCAGGAGGTGGAGGTTGTAGTCAGTCAAGATTGCACCACTGCACTCCAGCCTGGGCAACAGATTAAGGCTCCATGTAAAGCAAATAAACAAACAAAAATCACTGAAAACTACAGCAAACCTCATCCTTCATGGTGGGAAGTGGAATGTTTTTCTTCTAAGATCAGGAACAAGGCAGGGATGTCTGTGTGCTGTCACCATGCCTATTCAGTGTTGTACTGTAGGCTCTAGCCAAGCAATAAAGCACGAAAAAGAAATAAAAGGCACACAGATTAGAAAGGAAGGAATAAAGTGCTCAGAGTAGTGCCTGCATATAGCAAATCTATTAACAATCACATGCATTTCTAGCCATTGGCCCTAAGCTCAGAGTGGACAGGGAGGGACATACTTGCACAGATCCTAACAATTTGGAATGAATGGCTTTCACTGCTCCTAGAATTAAAACTCAGATTCTTTCTTTTTTTTTGAGATGGATTCTTACTCTGTCACCAGGCTGGAGTGCAGTGGTACCATCTCAACTCACTGAAACCTCCAACTCCCTGGTTCAAGCAATTATCCTGCTTCAGCCTCCCAAGTAGCTGGGATTACAGGAATGCACCACCATGCCCAGCTAATTTTTGTATTTTTAGTAGAGATGGTGTTTCACCATGTTGGCCAGGATGGTCTCGATCTCTTGACCTCATGAAACGCCTGCCTAGGCCTCCCTAAGTGCTGGGATTACAGGCGTGAGCCACCGTGCCCATCCAAACCTCAGATTCTGAATATACTCTGTGTTTGGGAGGTTTCCCAAACACATCCTATCCCCCGGCCACATTCAGTGCTTTGCTAGAAGACTCCCAGGACTCAGTATATAGTCATACGTGTGGCTATGATTTATTACAGTAAAAGGGTACAGAACAAAATTAGCAAAGCAACGTGTTAGTATGAACCATGTGATACACCATATTGTGTAGACTGTTTAGGCAGAGTGAGCCACTCTTAAAAAAAGATTTAAAAAAAATGTTGTGGGTACACAGTAGGTATGTATTTTGTGAGGTACATGAGGTATTGTGGTACAGGTATGCAGTGCAAAACAATCACATCATGGAAAATGGGGTGTCATGCCCTCAAGCATTTCTCTTTTGTGTTATAAGCAATTCAATTCTACTCTTTTAGTTATTTAAAAATGTACAATTAAATTATTTTGACTATAGTCACCCTGTTGTGCTATCAAATACTAGGTCTTATTCATTTTTTTATCCATTTATTTATTTATTTATTTTTTATAGAGATGGGGTCTTGCCATGTTGCCCAGGCTGGTCTCGAACTCCTGTGCTCAAGTCATCCCCTTGCCTTGGCCTCCCAAAGTGCTGGGATTACAGGCATGAGCCATCATGCCCGGTCTTATTCATTCTTTCTGTTTTTTGGATTCATTAACCATCCCCCCATCCCTCCCACCTGCCACTGCCTTTCCTAGCCTCTGATGAACATCCTTCCACTCTCTATCCCCATGTGTTCACTGTTTTGAGTTTTTCGTCCTGCAAATAAGTGAGAGCATGTGAAGTCTGTCTTTCGGTGCCTGGCTTACTTCACTTATCAGAATGACCTCCAGTTCCACCCGTCTTGTTGCAAATGACAGGATCTCATGCTTTTTTGTGGCTGAATCGAGCTCCATCGTGCATATGTACCGTATATTCTTTCTGTCTGTTTTTCTTTGAGACGGAATTTAGCTCTTGTCACCCAGGCTGAAGTGCAGTCGTGCAATCTTGGCTCACTGCAACCTCCACCTCCTGGGTTCAAGCGGTTCTCCTGCCTCAGCCTCCTGAGTAGCTGGGATTACAGGTACCTCCCACCATGCCCAGCTAATTTTTGCATTTTTAATAGAGATGGGGTTTCACCACATTGGCCAGGCTGCTCTCTAACTCCTGACCTCAGGTGATCCACCTGCCTTGGCTTCCCAAAGTGCTGGGGTTACAGGTGTGAGCCGCCACGCCTGGCCACCACATTTTCATTCAGGTGAGCCACTCTTATCAGTTAATAGTGTTGGGAACCTTCCTGAAATCCAGGTTCCCAGATGCCAGCCCAAGACTTACCTAGTCAGCAAGGCTTTCAGCGGAGAGAGCCTCGTCCTGCTGTGTTGACTTTTTTTCTGTATCCAGCCTGTCGGGTTCTTCCTAGCCTGGCCCTGATTACATTTCTCATCTCCTCTTGTCCTGCTCTGTCCCTGGCTCGCCACCTGTAGCCACACTGTTCTCTCCATCCTTCCAAGCTCCCCCACTGCTGCCCCTGCATCTTGTTCCCATCTTGGGACCTTTGCACGAGCTGTTCCTGGAAAACCTGCCCCACACCTGGTTCCTTCTAGTTCTCAGTTCTCAGTTTCATTGTCCTCTCTGCACTGAAGCTGCCCCACCCCGCCCACAACTATTACTCCCTCTCACGGCAGTCCTAGTAAAATAGCATTCACCCAATTTGTCTTCATGGAAAGGTCACTTTCAATGTCTGAATCTATGTGGTTCCTGAGATCTGATAGCAAGTTTGGGATGTTAATTATTTTATTTGTTATTTTATTATTTTTTTTGAGAGACAGAGTCTTACTCTGTTGCTCAGGCTGAAGTGTAGTGGCACAATCTCAGTTCACTGCAACCTCTGCCTCAGGGGTTCAAATGATTCTCCTGCCTTAGCCTCCCAAGTAGCTGGGATTACAAGCACCAGATACCCCACCTGGCTAATTTTTGTATTATTATTTTTTGAGACAGTCTCGATCTGTTATCCGGCCTGGAGTGCAGTGGTACCATCTGGGCTCTCTGCAACCTCCGCCTCCTGAGTTCAAGTGATTCTCCTGTCTCAGCCTCCCGAGTAGCTGGGACTACAGGCCAGCACAACCACACCCATCTAATTTTGTATTTTCAGTAGAGACAGGGTTTCACCATGTTGGCCAGGCTGGTCTTGAACTCCTGACCTCAAGTGATCCACCTGCCTCAGCCTCCCAAAGTGCTGGAATTATACGTGTGAGCCACCACACCTGGCCTAATTTTTGTATTAGTAGAGACAGGGTTTCACCATGTTGGCTAGGCTGGTCTCAAACTCCTGATCTCAAGCGATCCACCTGCCTCGGCCTCCCAAAGTGCTGGGATTACAGGCGTGAACCATTGTGCCCAGCCTGGATGCTAATATTTTTGATCCCTGATTTTCAGATATAGCAGCAGCAGTCTGGATAGTGTGAGATTTATTCAAAAAACATATTCAAATCCAGTAGTTACTGAATCAGATAATGAACATCTGGATGGTGAGGGCCGCCTCTAGTGATCTGCTCAGTTGTTGAACTTGGCTTTCTCTCTGTCCCTCCAGGCACACAGAAGCTCTGGTAGGGCAAGGGCTGCGTTTGTGTTGTCAGTGTTGTCATTGTTTAGTTTTTCCTCCATTGCATCCTTAGTGTCTAGCACGGTGCGTGGCATGGTAGGCCTCAAGTAATCATTTGCGAATGAATGAATGAATGACTCTTATGACTGCAGGGGGCTATAGAGCTACAGTGCAAGGGGATGTCCCCTGAATGAGGCAGATCAGGGAAGCATTCCTGCAGGTGGCAAGGATTTGAGTTTTAAAACACCTCTAGGGGGTTATTCAGGGAATTGTGTAGGGAAAGGCATTCTGGCAGAAGGAACAACATGAGCAAAGGCGTGGAGACTTGAAACAGAGCGCTGGGGCAAGCCAGGAGTTTAAGGTGGGGCTCCCAATTTTTAGTGTAACCTGGTAGTTCTCAACCTTCTTTTCGTTATCATCCTGCTAAGGAGCCTCTCTAGACATACTTTTTCTAATTGTCCTCCTTATGAATGTAATATTTTAATAGCATTGGGATACCGTATGTCTGCTTATGTCCCGTGTGTATCTGTGTTGTATACGTTAAGGAGTCAGAGGCCAGGCGCGATGGCTCACACCTATAATCCCAGCACTTTGGGCGGCTGACATAGGAGGATCGCTTGAGCCAGGAGTTTGAGACCAGCCAGACCCGATGTCTACAAAAAAAATACAATAATTAGTGGGGCCTGGTGTCATGTGCCTTTGGTCGCAGCTACTCAGGAGGCTGAAACAGGAGAATCGCTTGAACCTGGGAGTTTGAGGTCGCAGTGAGCCAAGATCATGCCATTGCACCCCAGCCTGGGTGACAGACCCAGACCTTGTCTCAAAAAAAAAGGTAGTCATAATTCTTTTCCTCTCAAGAAACAAATTTCAGCCTCTAAGGGTGAGGAGTGATGTTATCCTGTTGAGAAGACCAGGTGTCATCCCAAAGAAAGCCTTGTCCTTGTCAGAGCCCAGATCCCGCACCCCCTGTACTTCCTGCCCCTCCCCACCCTCTGCGGCGGGGGGCGCCATCCCAGTGCCCCTGGACCCAGGTCTCTCCGCAGCCGCCTTGGTCCTGCTTCTTGTTCTGCAGCCATCATTGAAAAGAAAACCAACGACCTGCTGCTGTCAGAGACCTACAGGCGCATCCTGGAAGTGGAAGGGGCAGAGACCGAGGTCCCGCCACCCTTCATCAACCCTTTCTGGGGAGGCTCTGCCCTCCTCAAGCCCCCAGAACCCATCAAAGTCATCCCCCCAGTGTTGGGGGCTGACCCCTTCAGCGACAGGTTGGAAGATGGTGAGTTCTCTCTCCTCCAATCTGTGCAGGTTGCTAGGAAACCTGTGCCTTTGGGTCTGGGGAGGCTGTGTCCAGGTGCCCAAGAGGGTCTGCAGTGTCGAGCCTCAGTTTCCCTTCTTTATGAGCCCTTGCGGCCCACCAGCTCCCTTGAGTGCCATCTTGGCTGTGGCCACTTGGTGTCATTTGCTTGGGGACTTTTCTCTCTATGATGCTAGGGTGACACAGTTCCTGAAGTTTAGTTATTTGGGATATTTTTAAAAGTCACACCTACTTTTTGATCATTTAAAATGAACTTTAAAATATCAAAAGTTTACATATTGGCAAGCTGTGGATAGACGGGGTTTCCAGACTCTGTGTCTCACGCTCACCCTATCTGTGCTCCTGAGTCTCACTCACCCATGACCTCCCTTTCCCTGACCCATTGTGCCCCTGAGGCCCCATTCTCAGCCCCTCCCCATTTTTGTCCCCTAACCCCACGATTGAGGCAGCTTCAACATGGTCCATGCCAGAAGCCAGACGCTCAACTGTGGCTCTTCCCACACCGGCCCATTGATCCTCCTTCTGTTCCAAGGAAGAAACTCACTCATCCTCTCATGTGGGGAGCCAGGCCCTCGCTCTGAAGGCGGGAATCAAATTGGCCTCATCTGCTTTTTAGAGAGCAGTCTGGCCACATATATGGGAACCAATCCTTCCAGAAAGACTTATTCAAGGGTCGAAGATGAAAGGCAGAGGAGTGGAGGCTGTTCATTGCAGCCCCAAACCAGAAACAAGTATAACACTCATCCCTTAGAGACTGGTGAAATCAGGTGCAGCTCACCCACCCACACGGTGCAGTTCCAAGCAGCCCCCAAAAGAAGGCACGGGGCCAATATGAAAGGACAGGGGAGATGCCCTTGATATTAAGACAAAAAGGGAAACACAGTCAGTTGCAAGACAGCTGTCTGGGCCTCCTGAGAAGTACCGTATTGTATAATCACTTCTTTCCAAAAACATTCTCTACATATGCACACAATACACAGGCACACACACACGTGTGTGTGTGTACATATATACGTATGTGTGTATATATATACAGAGTGGGTGTATGTGTACATATATATGTATATATACATACACACACACACTTTTTTTTTTTTTTTTGCCAGTTTTCAGACAGGGGTGATTTCCCCTTTATGGGACATTTGACAATACCTGAAGATATTTTTGGTTGTCACAACTGAAAGTGATGGTGTTGCTGTCATCTAGTGGCCAAGGATGCTGCTAGAAATCTCACAACGCACAGGACAGCACTTTACAACTCTGATATGTAATAAGATATCTGTAAAATGAGAGAGAGAGAGGGAGGGAGGAAGGAAGACTCAGAGGCAGGAAGAGGAGGAGGAGGAGGAAGGAGGGAGGGACGATGAGAGAAAGAGAAGGAGGAAGGAGGAAGGTTTTTAGATTATGCATAAAAAACCAGAGGTGTATAAGCCGCCTGTTACAGTGGATAATTCTGGATGGTGGTTTGCAGAGAACTTTGCATTTCTAAGTTAAACAATTCTGTATTGTTTGAAATTTTCTCTCACAATGATTTTGCATGACTTTAGTAATTAGAGAAATAAAATCTTTTTTTTTTTTTTGAGACAGAGTCTCGCTCTGTCGCCAGGCTGGAGTGCAGTGGCACAGTCTCTGCTCACTGCAACCTCCGCCTCCCGGGTTGAAGTGATTCTTCTGCCTCAGCCTCCGGAGTAGTTGGGACTATAGGCGCCCACCACCATGCCCAGCTAATTTTTGTATTTTTATAGAGACGGGATTTCACCATGTTGGCCAGGATGGTCTCCATCTCTTGATCTTGTGATCTGCCCACCTCGGCCTCCCAAAGTGCTGAGATTACAGGCATGAGCCACTGTGCCCGGCTAAAAAATCAACTTTTTAAAAGCTGCCCCCATTTCTCTGAGCAGCATTTTAAGTGTGCCAAGGATGGAGGGAGAGCCCCCTCAACAAGCACACGTGCACACACACGCACATGCACGCACACACATGCACACGCGCACACACACATGCACACACCGGCACACACATGCACAGAGATCCTGTGTGTTTCAGCTGAGGAGACTGAAACGTAGCAGGAGTGGAAGCTAGGTCCGATGCCACCCATGGTAGCACAACTGCCACAGCCCTTTCAGTTCCTAAAAGGTGGGTGGGAGCGGTGGGCAGAGCTGCTGGTAAAGTTGTCCTCACAAAGTCAGAAATGTACAGATACTGTCTTCACGTCTATTCAGGGGAATGTCGATGAACTTTAGGTTCTCCCAGCCCACTGGGAGATTGCAGAGACTACAGGTGTGAATTAGAAGACAGGCCACTTCTGGGTAATTAATTAGGAAAAGGTGCCCCTTCTGATATATACAGCTCTGTAATCAGGTGGGGGCTGGATTTCAGCCCATCCATCTACCCCTCTCCTCTAGGTCTCTTTGTGCAGTGCACTTCCTGAACAACTGCATTTGGTGACTCTGTCTCCTTAACATTAAACCAAGCATTCTTCACATCCTTGTTTGGGAGAAAACTAGTCATTGTCTGGGCAGCCCCAAGAAGTATATTTCTGTTCATTCTCCCCCTCCTTGAAACCTGAGAATTTCCGTGCTCCACTTCCCAATGCTATGGAGGGACGCCAAACCAGGCTTGGCCATCCCTGCTTTGGGCAGAGAGACAGGCTCGCTGGGAAGGAAGCCCCAGCCCTGGGTTTGATTTCCCAGCGCCTCACACAAATCTGGTCTTGGTGCAGTGGAACAGCCCCTGGACCATAGCAGCCTTCGGCAGCTGGTGCTGGACAGTTACATCCTGAAGGAGAATCGGATTAAGGAAATGCGCGGAGACAGCCTGCCAGAGAAGGCGGATGACCTCAGGTCCAGGAAGAGGCCAACCATGTGAGGTGCATGGATCGGGCTGCCTTTGCACTGTAACCGAAAGAATAAATGTTTTGTTCTGTAGCCTTGTACCTGTCACACATGTTACTAAGGGCTTTGGGTGCTGGGGCCACCTCTGGGCTGGGGCGGAGGAGCAAGAAGTAAAAGCGGGAACAGGAGGTTGGAACCGTGCGAGGCCATCACAGCCCCTGAAAACCTCTGAGCTGGAGGCCAGCACAGGCGACCCCCAGCCATGTAGACACAGATGCAGATGTGGTCCACCAGATGTAGCAGGGACTAGCCTAGGGGCGGGGCCACACTGGAGCCAAACTGTGGATCCTGAGGCCCCACTGGTCACCTGGCGCGTGGTCAACACTCGCAAACAGGAAGTGGGAGCTGGGGGTGCCCTGGATCTGCTTCTCTGGGTGTGTCTGTGTGTGCGTGTCTATGTTTCTGGGTGTCTGTGTCTCTGTGTGTTTCTACCTGTGTCTGTGTGTCTGTATCTCTTTGTGTATCTGAGTGTGTCTCTGTGTGTCCATATATGTGTGTACCTATGTGTGTTGCAGAATATCTGTGTGTGTCTCTATGTTTCTGTGTCTCTGTCTCTGTGCGTCTGTACCTGTGGGTGTCTCTGTATATCTGTGTGTCCCTTTGTGTCTCTGCATGTGTGTATCTGTGTGCATCTCTGTATCTCTGTGTGCATCTCTGTATGTCTCTGTGTATTTCTGTATGTCTCTGTCTCTGTGTGTCTCTGAGTGTCTGTACTTGCGTGTCTGTGTGTCCCTGTCTGTGTCTTTGCTTATCTGTACCTGCGTGTGTCTCTGTGCGTGTCTGTGTCCCTCTGTGTGTCTCTGTGTGTCTGTATCTGTGCATCTTTGTATGTCGCTGTGTCTCTGTCCTTGTGTGTCTCTGCATGTCTGTATCTGTGTGTCTCTGCATCTCTGTCCCTGTGTCTCTGCGTGTCTGTATCTGTGCGTGTCTGTATCTGTGCATCTCTGTATGTTGCTGTGTCTCTGTCCCTGTATGTCTCTGCATGTCTGTATGTGTATGTGTCTGTATGTCTCTGTGTCTCTGTCCCTGTGTGTCTCTGCATGTCTGTGTCTCTGTGTGTCTCTGTCTTTGTCCGTGTCCCTATCTGTCTCTGTGTGTCTGTATGTATGTGCATCTCTATATCTCTGTGCGTCTCTGCATGTCGCTGTCTCTGCGTGTGTCTGTCATGGGTGGGTGTGTCACTGTGGAGCTGAGTCTGGAGTGCCTTGCCCAGAACCACGCACCGCCCTGGAGTGTCCTGAGTCCCACCTTCTTGGTGCGGGACTGCATCTCTGACCATAGGAGCCGTGTACGAGGCTCTTGGCCTGGGCTGACTCTGGAGTGCAGGGAGGCTGTGAGAGGGGAGGAGCGTCACAGGGCGTGGAGCATCCTGGGTTGTGGGGGTGGGGCAGTGACTCTCCTGGGTGCCTGCCTACGCAGCCTGCTGTGAAAGGGGCCCCGGGTCTCTGCAGCCAGGGGATGGTTTCGTTCGTCCTGTTGATGGCTTAGCCCTGAGCTGCTCCTATGGGCGGTGCTGTTGTTACTGTCGAGCCTTGAGGACTGGCCCCAGCTGTGGCTCCTCCGACCTCCTGGGCTCTCCTGCCTTTGCCGTGACCCCAGCTCCACTCCTTCACCCAATTTCAGCTTGTTCTCATCATGTCATTGACTTGGGCTGTGTCCTGGGTTCTTGGGTTCTTGGGATTCCCTCTCTTTTTTTTTTTTGTTTTTTTTGAGATGGGGTTTCATTCTTGTTGCTCAGGCTGGAGTGCAGTGGCGCCATCTCAGTTCATGGCAACCTCCACCTCCCAGGTTCAAGCGATTCTCCTGCCTCAGCCTCCCGAGTAGCTGGGATTACAGGCGCCCGCCACCACACCTGTCTAATTTTGTATTTTTATTAGAGACAGGGTTTCTTCATGTTGGTCAGGCTGGTCTTGAACTCCTGACCTCAGCTAATCTGCCTGCCTCGGCCTCCCAAAGTGCTGGGATTACAGGCGTGAGCTCCTGCGCCTGGCCGGACTCTCTACTTTTTTTTGAGATGGAGTTTGGCTCTATTGCTCAGGCTTGAGTGTCTCAGCTCAGTGAGTGGTGCGATCTTGGCTCACTGCAACCTTGCCTCCTGGATTCAAGTGATTCTCTTGCCTCAGCCTACTGAGTAGCTGGGATTACAGATGGCTGCCACCACGCCTGGTTAATGTTTGTAGTTTTAGTAGAGACAGGGTTTTGCCATGTTGGCCAGGCTGGTCTCAAACTCCTGACCTCAAGCAATCCTCCCAACTCGGCCTCCCAAAGTGCTGGGAGGGTTCTTGGGATTCTCTTGAGAACCTGAAGTGCCCGAAGTCCACTCCCTGCTTCTGAGGTTTTCCTCTGGTGAATCTGCCCTCCCATCTCCAGTCTGTGTGGTTCCGGAAGGCTCTGATTTCAGCCCCAGCAATGGCTGATCAGTTGAGCCAGGCCTGTCCATCAGAGCACTGCCCCTGCCGGTCCACTGTGATTGGCTCAGGGGTGTCAGGTGCCCCAGAGGGATCCCATAAGGCCCTGTTCTGATGTTTGTGTGGAGCTGGGAGAGAGAGGAGTGTGCTCTTCTAGGATTGCTGAGTGGCTGGAAAGGGGGCAGGAGCTGCTCTTAACTATTTTGCCACTGCCAAGAGCGGAGCAGTGTGACAGAAAACAGAGGCCTCCCCAGCCTCCGAGGGCACTGCCTGGGCTCCTGCATGCAACTGTACCTGAAGCCCCTGGACTTCTTAGTGATTTGAACCTATTTCTTGTTTTCTTTTCTAAGAGACAGACTCTCACTCTGCCACCCAGGCTGGAGTGCAGTTCACTGCAGCCTTGACCTTCTGGGCTCAGGCGATCCTCCCACCTCAGCCTCCTGGGTAGCTGGGACCACACGTGCACACCACCATGCCTGGCTATTTATTTTTTTGTAGAGATTGGCTCTCACTATGTTGGTCTAGGCTGGTCTCAAACTTTGGGGCTCAAGTGATCCTCCTGCCTCAGCTTCCCAAAGTGCTGGCGTCACAGGCGGGAGCCACTGCACCTGACCCTGTTTGTTTCTTACACTGGGACTCTTGCAGCCATAATAGGCCTGAATGCTTCAACCATGAGGGTGGGTACTCAAAATCAAGGGTCAGTTCACATCCAGGCCCGGGCCCCAGATGGGGCCAGAAATCAGTCCCACTCCCCATGTTTGCTGGGGAAGAAGTACAGATGACTTCCACTTTATCTGAAACTAGCAATCACCCTCTTAGGATTAGCAGGCGTGATTGCTATTGAACGACCTATGTTCCTACCAGGTGTCAGGCTGCTTCCTCCTTGTCACTGTCACTTGCAGGAGAAGCATTCTGATGGCATCCCAAGGAAAGGATGTCATGGAACCAAGGCCCTCTAAATGCTTGAGCTCTTTGGAACAGAGGGCTGTGGTTTTCCAGTTAACATTCCAGTAAAACGTGGTCCTTGATAGAAACAGTCCTGAGTGGCTGCAAAGGTCTATCTTAAATAAAGAGTCAACAAGATTCAATAATAACGACTGCAAGGCCATCACTAGCTCCTCTGCCTTTGCCTTCCTTACTCAAGGCACTGTCTGTCAGAGGAATGTCATGACCAAATACACGACCTCCTGTTTATTGGAACACGGCCTCTGTATGGATTTCCATCTGTAGGATATGTGGCCACGAGGTAGCTGTAGCCACCCAGGCTGCAAAGAAGATGGAGGTGGATAAACGGGGCAGCCACACAGCTAACAGACCAGGGTGGGGACAGAGGCGGTACTTGCGAGAGAGAGAGGAGGGCAGGGACCACTCTGCAAAGAGAAGCCCAGGGCGCAGTAGAGGGGCCCCTCCTAGTCCTTCTCTTCTCCGTGGGTGATGATGTGCACCAGGTTCTTGTAGTCCAAGTTGCCAGTCACGTCAGGAGGGAAAGCGGCGAACATCTGGTCAATCTGCAATGAACCAGCAAGATCTGCTGACGTCGAGGGGAGGGGAAGCAAGATGGAGGGGTGGGGGGACTGTGGGCGTGGCCTGAATGGAACGGACAGCTGGGGGGCGGGGGATGGCAACCTGGGCCACTCAGAACGTCCTCTGGGAAATGACTTCCCCAGCTCCTTCAGGGCCCCCTCGCACAAGGCCATGCCTTTTCTGGGGCAGCCCACAGCCAGCGGATCGGGTCGGTGTGGGGGGTATAAAGGCGCGGCCATCTCCCCCGACTTGGGACTTCTCGGGAGAGCTGTGGAACGAGCTCCCTCCATGGGGAGTCAGCGGTGCGAATCTTTGGGCCTGAATCTTGGCTCAACTTCTTCCTCTGTGCACTTTTCCTTCCTTGCCCTTCCCTGTTCTTCCTTCCCTGACCCCAAGGGCCCTCCCAAGTAAACATCCTGCAGAGATGTCCCTGGAAACGTAGCCTTCCACTGGGATTAAGCAAGGCGCAAACTTAAGGGTTCCAAGGGGCTGGGCGGGTTATAGAAGGGAGCAGGATGGGTCCTGTGGCTAAACGAGACACGTGGCAATAATTTCATGCTCTAAGCAGGTCTCTATGCATCGTGAGGAAGGCAGAACCTGCAGTCACGCAGACCTACGTTTGAAGCCAGGCCCTGGCATGTACTATTAGTGTCGTTCTTTTATTTTATTTTATTATTTTATTTTTGAGATGGAGTATTGCTCTCCCGCCTAGAGTGCAGCAGATGGAGTGCAGTGGTGTGATCTCGGCTCACTGCAACCTCTGCCTCCCGGGTTCAAGCAATTCTCGTGCCTCAGCCTCCCGAGTGGCTGGGAGTACGGGCGTCCACCACCATGCCTAGCTAATTTTTGTATTTTTAGTAGAGGCAGGGTTTCATCATCTTGGCGAGGCTGCTCTCAACTCCTGGCTTCAAGTGATCTGCTTGCCTCGGCCTCCCATAGTGCTGGGATTACAGGCGTGATTGCTGTTATTTTAGACAAGTGACTTGACTTCCGTGGGTCTCAGTTTCCCCATCTGTAAAATGACAGTTACGCTAGTCCCTGCCTCACAGGGGGCACAGAATGGAACGAGGCCAGAGCTCGGAAGATGATATCTGGTTCTCTGTCAGTGTGGAGTCAGGGGTGCTTCGGGCAAGAGGGGGAGATGGAGCCCCCTGGAGGTTGAACCCAGGAGCTGGGGTGCAGGGAGTGCTCGAAGGACCCCATTACCTCCTCCTTGGAAAACCTCTCCGCCTGCGTGGTCAGCATGTCCCGAACGCTGCAGAGAGAGGAAAGCAGGTGTTGGTGTCAGGTGTATGCGTGTAGGGGGTGGAGGGCAAGCAGGGAACCCCCCTCCTCCCCAGAGACCCCACTCACTAATCAGCCTTTAGCACCCCTTTGCCTTCAGGGTCAAACACTTTGAATGCGTTGAGAATGGTTTCCTCAGGGTCCGCTCCTGAAAGGGAACACAGGGCTTACATGTACTGGGGGTGGCTGGGAACCAGTGGCACCCCAGGCAGCAGGACCCAAGTCTCCCCAGAAATGAAGGGGCCAGAGCAAGTCTGCTTTGCATGGAGGAAAAAGATCCTGCTTTCATTTGATCACTGAGCCTTTGTATTTCAAAAGAGAGGGCTAAGAACCCAAGGTCAAACATGATCTAGATTTGAAAGCCTGGGATTTGAATCTTAATGCACATCCTTGCTAGCTGTGTGGCCTCAGACAAGTGACTTTCTGTCTCTGAGTCTCAGTTCCCCATCTGTAAATTGGAGATAAGAATAGAGCTTACCTCCTAGTTGCTATTAAGGGGGATAATGCATATAAAGTGGCTAGCATGAGGTTTGACTTAAGTAAGTCTTGGAGCTGTTTTTTTGTTTTATTTTTTTGTTTATTTTGAGACAGACTCACTTTTACCCAGGCTGGAGTGCAGAGGCACAATCTTGGCTCACTGCAACCTCCGCTTCCTGGGTTCAAGTGATTCTCCTGCCTCAGACTCCTGAGTACCTGGGACTACAGGTGCATACTACCATACCCAGATAACTTTTTTGTGTTTTCAGTGGAGACAGGGTTTCACCATGTTGACCAGGCTGGTCTCGAACTCCCAACCTCAAGTGATCTGCCCACCTCGGCCCCTGAAAGTGCTGAGATTACAGGCATCAGTCACTGTGCCCGGCCAAGTTGCTGTTTTTATTATTTTTTCCAATGGTGCTTTATCTCTATGAAAGCTAATCATCTTCTGGCAGCCCTCCTGAAGACACACAGACAGACGGACACACACACACACACACACACACACACACACACACAACCTTACCCTTAAGTTTCTCTCCAAACATTGTGAGGAACACAGTAAAGTTAATTGGACCCGGAGCCTCCTTGATCATTTCATCAATTTCTTCATTTTTCACGTTCACACGCCCTAGGGTAGGAAATACACACTCAGAGTCTCCAAACTGGGGGAGAAAGAGTCATCATGACACTGCCACTGGCTCCTGGGATTCCACTTCAAGAAATCTAGTCTAGAAATAATCAGAGATGGGGTGGATGGAAGCAAAGATTTTATGTGAGAAGATGTTCTTGACAGTGTTATTTATAAGAACCAAATGACTGGAAACAACCTGATGTGGGAAGGGGTTCATTATTTTTTTTCTTCCAGATAGGGTCTAGCTTTGTCACCCAGGCTAGAGTACAGTAGTGCAATCTCAACTCACTGTAACCTCCGCCTCCTGGGTTCAAGCGATTCTTGTGTCTCAGCCTCCCAAGTACCTGGGATTACAGGTGCATGCCACCACGCCCAGCTAATTTTTGTGTATGTGTGTATATATATATATATATATATATATATATATGTGTGTGTGTGTGTGTGTGTGTGTGTGTGTATATGTGTGTGTGTATATATATATATATTTTTTTTTTTTTTGGAGAGACATGGTTCTGCCATGTTGCCAGGCAGGTCTCGAAGTCCTGGGCTTAAGTGATCCTCTGGCCTCGGCCTCCCAAAGTGCTAGGATTATAGGTGTGAGCCACCACGCCTGGCCAGTTCGTTATATTTAAAATAGTGTCTTCAGAACCTGGAACATTTGATTCAAATATTTTCATTTTTCACTTAAATAGGAAAGGCTCATATTGTAAATTAGCCCTTTGCAGTTGGAGGCAGGAGAGACAGATCAGGATCACCTGAGGGAACTTTTTCAAGTTAAACCTGCTGTAACCCACAGCCTTGGAGATTCCGATTTACCTGCTCTAGTCCTGCCACAAGCCTACCTTTGTGCAAATAAGAAAAATCTGTCACTTTTTAAGCCAATGTATGTTTTAAGCATAAAAAGCTACATTCACTACAAATGTGAATAGTGCCCTGTAGAATTGTGCAGTGCGCAACCTGCATGGCTGTGTATGGTTGCCCTGAGTTCTAAGGTCAGGAGTAAGTGCTGGTGGTGGGTAGCAGATTGGACATGTCTATTTTGAAGAAACTCCATGTACTCATGCTCACACTGTTGAGATGATACACTTTAGAAGAAGAATTCAAAATAGAATGATTCTAATAATTTAAAAAACTAAAACCCAAACCAAACAGACATGTCTCGAGAGATTTAGAGAAAAGAAACTGAAACGTTTACAGTGGAATACGACCTTCTGGGTGACGTCGCTTTCTCCTTTATACTTTTCTGCATTTTCCCCATTTTCTGCTGTGAGCTGGCATGACATTCAAAATCACACACAAAAGTTATTTCAAGAGAAAAAGGTACGTGAAACCACTCAAAGACAAAACACTTCTTTGCCATCCCCTGAAAGTGGTCTTAAAGGCCAGTTGCAGTGGAATTGTTTCTTAGGGAAATGACCCCATCTTAACCTTTTCTGATGGTCCCACCTCCTGCCCCTCATGGATATGGGATAAAGAGACCCTCCTGCAGGGCTAGAGGGGGTGACATACCAAGGGCAGCAAAGGTGTCTCTCAGATCGTTCTTGTCGATGAAGCCGTCCCTGTTCTGGTCCATGATGGTGAAGGCCTGGGGAAGGGAAGTGATTGGCAGCTCAGCCTGGGAGAAACTGGCAGAGTTGCCCAGGAGGTTGGGCCAAAGACTTGGCAGGAGCAGGATTCTGGGATCTTCAAAGATCCTTGTAGGACCTCAAATCAAAAGCCAGCAACTAATCCAATAGTTTCTTCAAAATGGAAGGCCTCGTATGGCCCAGCCATTCCGCTGCTAGATACACAGGCAAGAGAATTGAAAACATGTCCACATAAGAGCCTGTACACAAAGCCAGGTGCGGTGGCTCACACCTGTAACCCCAGCACTGTGGGAAGCTGAGGCGGGTGGATCACTTGAGGCCAGGAGTTCAAGACCAGCCTGGCCAACACGGTGAAATCCCATCTGTACTAAAAATACAAAAATTAGCCAGGTGTGGTGGGACATGCCTGTAATCCTAGCTACTCAAGAGGCTGAGGCAGGAGAATCGCTTGAAACTGGGAGGTGGAGGTTCTGGTGAGCTGAGAACGCGCCACTGCACTCCAGCCTGGGCAACAGAGCGAGACTCTGTCTCAAAAACAAACAAAACCAAATGAGGAATCATGGCTATGTTTTTTGAGTTCTTTGCAGCCCCTGCCCATGGCCCCAGCAGCTGGAGGTTGGGGCAGAGTGAGGGAAAGAGGTGGGTGTAGCTTTCTCCCTGGAAGGTGACTATCTCAAGTTCAGATATGACACTTGTCTCAGGAATTTCTCTTTCCCTATGGGACACGGCACTCCTGCAGTCTGAATGTTAGGGAGGACAAAGGTATAACAGTTCATATCCTGTTTGGAAGACCCAAATGGTTTCCCCTTTGATATAAAGCACACTGGGGTGGGGCGCAGTGGCTCACACCTGTAATCCCAGCACTTCAGGAGGTCAAAGCAGGAGAACTGCTTGAGTCCAGGAGTTTGAGACCAGCCTGGGCAACACAGGGCGACCCCATCTTTACAAAAATCACAAAAAATTAGCTGGGTGTGGTGGTGTCCATCTGTGGTCCCAGCTACTCAGGAGGCTGAGGTGGGAGGATTAATTGAATCTGGGAGATTGAGGCTGCAGTGAGCCGTGATTGTGCCATTGCACTCCAGCCCGGGTGACAGAGTGAGACCCTATCACAGAAAAAGAAAAAAAAAAAGCAGACTAATTTCTTTAGCATCATTTTAGCATAGTTCCCTCTGGAGAGCCAGGTGGGAGCATGGATGAGTCAGTGTGAGCCCTCACGACTGCTGGAGAATGAATTCAGAGTCTGTCCTTCCGAGCCCGTGTGCAGTTTGGTCTGATACTTGGGTTCTTTTTAGAAGGTCCGTTGTCATTGAATGCGATGGGGTTTCAAACGGGGCTAGTGGTTAATAATCAAAGACTGTAAAATTTAAAACCCTGATGATACTGCTTTTCATCCCTCAGACTGGCAAAAAAACAAAACAAAACAAAACAAAAAAACAAACTGTGACTGTTAACACCCAATGTTGATGGAAATGAGGGGAAAGGTGCTCTCCTCCCGAGGCTGCTGGGCATAGGAGTGAGCGCCGTGACTTTGGAGGGCAGTGCGGAGCAGCGGTTCCGTCTGATTTTGGTTCTGCTGTTGTCGTTGTTATTGTTTTAAGTTCCTTTGAGGCAGCAGTTCTGCTTTTAGGAATTTACCCCCGAAGAAATAACCAGAGATACAAGCAAAGACGTGTTACTACAATAGTAAAACATTATAAACAAATGCCACATTTAACCATAGGAAATGGTTTAAATACATGCTAGGAAATGTTAATGATGAATTTCTCAAAGAAAAAAATGCAGGTAGTAATCAGTGGGCATAGACGATGATAACTTTGTTTAATAAATATATACGTGATAACAAAAATGGCTTGAAGGCATATACTAAAACGGGAACTGATTATCTCTTGGTAATATAATTGTAGGTAATTGTTATTTCCTTTTTGTGCTTTTCTGAAAAATTTTCTGACATTTTTCAACAAGGAATATATTTTACTTTGATAATCAGTGAAGTTATTAAAAATAGTTTCTTTTAAAAATTTACACATCCATTCAGGCCGAATTTGGGGTTGTTTGGAAGACAGAGGCAGCTAATCACAGGTCCTTGCTGGGAATCTGGAACAAAAGAAGGGTTCCCTTTCACAGTGGGTTTTCCATCCAGGCGGATGATTTGATTTGACAGCTGCACCCACCTCCTTGAATTCCTGGATTTGGGTCTGTTCGAACATGGAGAACACGTTGGAGTTGCCCTCGACTCTCTTCTTTGCTTTCTTAGGTGCCTGGGGGAAAAAAAGCGTCGATTAAGAGAGTGAGAGGCTGGGAGTCAGAAAACTAGGTCAGGCCCCTTCTCTGGGTGAGTGCCTCTCTGTCACAGGGCCCAGCTGCTCATCTGTGAAATGGGGGTACAGTGCCCACACTCAGGTCTCAAAATGGTGATGCTGGAGGGAGCCAAGGACATGACGTGAAGTTTCTCCAGAGCCCCCCGGTCCCGGTGGATCGCAAGCATCTGTGCATCTTGCAGTGGCTCCTTCGCCAACTAGGAGAAGGCACAGGTGTGTCCCTGGGGATCGAGGCCACACCTACGGATCACCCCTGCAGGATCCAGCCACTTTTGTTCTGATGCATTTCACAAAAAGCTCAGTAATGCACAGAAGGAGAATTGATCGGAGGGAAGGAAAAAGTCAGGCTCACTAAGCCATGATGAATGCCAAGATAAAATGACAATTCTTCAAGGTGTTAAAACCCAACTGCGCCCCACACTCCACAATTTTCCCTTGATCCAAATGGCAGCAAAACCTCCTCTCTGAATTCTCTGTCCTTGCACCATGTGAACAAGGTAGAGAAGAGCAAGATCACCTTTCTTCCCCACCCTACTTCTCTCTGACTTCAAATAACAGCAAATGCTTCAATACTGTACATATGTATTATTTCATTCTCATAACCGCTCTGTCAAGTGGACACTATTGCCATCATCCCCATTTTACAGAGGAGACAACTGAGACTGAGAGAGGTTGGGTCACTTGCCCAAGATCACACAGCCATACACACACAAAAGGCAGAGCCGGAGTTGAACTTGGGCATTCTGACTCCAGCAGTCCTGCCCCTAACCACTCTCCCTCCTGTGCTAACCCCGATTTGGGGGCTGCCCATTTCAGGAGGGAGACACCTAACCCAACAGCACAGAAAGAAAGGTTTTAAATTTGCAAGTTCAAAAAGTGAAAACAAAAACATCCTTTTTCCCAGCTGCCTGAACAAGAGAAAAGAATTACAATTTGATCCTTAAAAGCGTTCAATCCCATTTTGCAAGCCCTGAGAGTTATTGATTCTTCGAGAGGTCAGTAGACAAGGCATAAAAAAGCCAACTCTCTTATTTTGTGTTTGTGAGTCCCCAGGAGCTGCTGTTATTTGTGGCCTATCGGGGCATTGATTGGGGTTCCTCTGTGCGCGCTGCCAACGGGGCTTTTTCCACGAGGGGCTGGAGGCTTTGAGAGCCGCCTTCCTCCCCCTCCGCTGTGGTCCCTAACTTGTAGTGGCTTCCGCGCCTCGCCCACCCGGCATCATCACCTCCTGGAGCCCTTGTACTCACCATGGTGGAAGGGACCCAGCACTGCCTCCCGAGAAGAATTCCACACTCCGCCCAGCCCTCCACAGCCCGGGAACAATAAATACTTCCTCCCCATGTTTAAAAATAGCCCCATGACCGCTTTTGGCAGTCATAGGTGAGGCGGACACCACCTAAGGCCCCCCCACCCCATGCCGTTCTTCTGAAGTAAGGGTAGCTCACTTGCCACTGGGTGACACGTGAGCCCCCAAAAAGGCATTCAAGGTTAAAGAGGCAGTAGCTGGGTCATGGTCACGGGGAGAGATGCTGCGCTCGCTCTGCAGTGCTTGGGCCTGGGACACTTGTGCTTGTCAATTTTGAGAAAGAAAGTGTCAGGGAGAGGAAGCTGCTAAAACTCTGTTTTATCGGCCTGGGTCTGGCCTCAGGGCCTTTGCACCTGTGTGCCCTCTACCTGGAATGCCTTTCCGTCCATCATCACACGGCTCCTTCCTTCACCGCCTTCACTGCGTCTCTGCTCAGACGCCGCCTTCGGAGTGAAGCCTCTCTGACCACACTGTCTGAAATAACCATGAGGGCTGGCTCTGTGGCTCATGCCTGAAATCCTAGCACTGTGGGAGGCCAAGGCAGGAGGATTGCTTGAGCCCAGAAGCTTGGGACCAGCCTGGGCGACGTAGGGAGAATAGGGAGACGCCTATCTCTACAAAAAAAAAAAAAAAAAAAAAAATTCACCGTGCATGGTGGTGCGTGCCTATAGTCCCAGCCATTCAGGAGGCTGGGACAGGAGGATCACTTGGACTTGGGAGGTTGAGGCTGTAGTGAGCCATGATCACGCCACTGCACTCCAGCCTGGGTGACAGAGCAAGACCCTGCCTCAAAACAAATAAACAAAATAGCCCTGCCCCCCCGCACCCCCCCACCCCGCCCCCGATCTCCCTTCTTGGCTTTGTTTCTCTGCGCAGCGTGAGTCGGTGCCGCACACTCTGCAGCGCACTGACTCATTCCGTTCAGCGGCCGTGGATCGTCAGCTCTTTAGTTTCTCTCATCACCTACCATCTCCCCAGCTCCCAGCTCGTGATGCACACAGCAGCAGCTCAAAAAGGAGTATCTGTTGACTGAAGAAATGGCAAATCTCATTTGACTGAGCGCTGGCATGTGCCAGACACCGTGTGCTCATGGCTCCCGCTCATAATTTTCCAACCACCCTGGAGGGTGGGGACCACCTCATCATCCGTGCCCCCATTTTACAGATGAGGAGACAAAAGCTCAGAGAGGCGAAGTGAGCTGCCCAGGGTCACACGGTGATGGAGCTGGGTGTGGACCCCTCTGGAGGCCCCTTTGTCTCCAGAGTCCAGGCTCTTTAAGGGCCTTGAAAATAACAGCTGCTCTCAGAATGCAAGGTGTTATTATATAATACTCTTACTCAAGACGGCTTTCCAGCTGGGTGCAGTGGCTCATGCCTGTAATCTCAGCACTTTGGGAGGCTGAGGTGGGTGGATCACCCCAGGTCAGGAGTTCAAGACCAGCCTGGCCGATATGATGAAACTCATCTCTACTAAAAATACAAAAATTAGCCTGGCGTGGTGGTGTGGTCCTGTAGTCCCAGCCACTCCGGAGGCTGAGGCAGGAGAATCGCTTGAAACTAAGAGGTCAGAGTTGCAGTGAGCTGAGATCGTGCCATTGCACTCCAGCCTGGGTGACAGAGTGAGACTCCATCTCAAAAACAAAAACAAAAAGCCCCAAAACCAAACCAAAACAAAACAAAAGGTGGCTTTTCTCCCGTGCCCTCAAAGGCAGCCTTGGGATTCGGGGAGCAAGAACTCGGGGCTTGGAATCATTGTGGTTATTTAGTGGCTGTGAGTGGCAGACCTGAGCGCCAGATGTCACGCCTCTAAGAAGGAGAATGTCCCTCTGTTCTCCTAATGGTGTGGGCACAGGGCTGATGGCCGAACCAGCATTCATCCCCCTTAATCAAGCCCAGCGCAAAGCAACAAATTCCCTGCCCTCGTGGTGCTAAGTGTGAGGGGAAGATGGACAAAGAGACAGTAAACAGATGCACAACCCAGAAAGTTGCAGGCAGTGATGGATATCATGCAGGGACGAGACGGAGGCATGGCAGCGGCCAGGTGAGGGCCTCAGACAGTGGCGCAGGTGGGCTCCTCCAAGTAGATTTTGCAGAAGGGGCTTCAGGCAGCGGGGACACATGCCTCGAAGGAGGGAGAATTTGGAGGCTTTGAGGAACAGAAGGCCCCCTGGGGCTGGAGTTTTCCTGAACATAAAAAAAGAAATCAGTTTTCTTATTAGGTTTTCCGGAGGGTAAAAGGAGGTGAGTCCTGGGAAATGGTAGCTATCACTCACTCCCTTTCTAGGCGGAAAACAATCTCAGTTTGGTGGCACACAAACCCAAGGACCATTTATGACTGTGACAAAAAAGAGGTGTGGGTTTTTTTCTTCTCTGCAGTCACACATGGGTTAGAACTACCCAGGAGCCCCTTCTAACACAGTCTTTAATAACAAAAGATGGATGAGTTCATGTGTGTGTATGCACATGTGTGCACAAAGACGTGTTTGCACATGCACAGAAGCACACAGACATGTGCATACACTGGCATCCACATATGTGCAACACAGCGATCAGGAGGAGCTTTTCTGTCCAAGGTTCTCCGACAACCCCAGAATAATTGTTTCCCCAGCTAATAGGCACTCCATGGATTTTCGTTAAAACTCGGTGCAAGCAGCCAGCTGCTCAAACTGGCCAAGCGAAAAGGTTATTGCAGGCACAGAAGATGTGGAGTGTGCACGATGCAGGTGGGCAGGCCCAGGGTGGGGGTTAGGATGGGCTGGGGCCCCAGAGGCGAGTGGGGGTGTGTGTCCCTGAGGGACACCTGTACATCCGGGCCTCCAAAAGGTGTGCTAGGGGAACCATTCTGGCTGGACGGGAAGAGGGTTGTCAAACAGGGCACTCACTCTCTCGGGTCTCAGTTTCCTCATCTGGAAAACAGAGATCTCACACACCCCCATAAGGCTGCTGGGAGGATTGAGATTGTGCCTAGGGATTCTGGGAACATGGCGGCCTGAATGGGGCACAGAACCATGTGACAGCTGAGATGTGGAGCCCATGGGCTGTGGGTTAGGCCTTGGGGTCTGTTGAGAGAACCAGAGATCCAAAGTCTCTCTCAAAGGTCCTAGGGACTCCCTGGGGTTGAGTTTCCCCAGGGAAACATCACTTCTTTTTCTTTTGAGACAGCATCTCACCCTGTTGCCCAGTCTGGAGTGCAGTGGCACAATCATAGCTCACTGCATCCTCGAACTCCTAGGCTCATATGATCCTCCTGCCTTGGCCTCCTGAGTAGCTGGGACATAGGCACGCACCACCACACTCGGCTAATTTTTAAAAAACTTTTTTAGTAGAGAAGGGATCACATTATGTTGCCCAGGCTGGTGTTGAACTCCTGAGCTCAAGCCATCCTCCTGCCTTGGCCTGCAAAGTGCCGGGATTACAGGCTCAAGCCACTGCCCCTGGCAACATATTTATTATCTTGCAGTAAGAAATGGGACTGTATTCCTTCTGGAGGCTCCTGGAGAGAACCAATTTTTGCCTTTTCCACCTCAGAGGATTCAGAGGTTTGAGTGACGTGGAGCACGAGCCAGGGAAAGAGGTGCCGACGTTCCTTCTGGAGCACCAGGCCCCACGTTCCTTGGTTCATGGTCCACATCACTCCAACCTCTGAATCCATCCTCTCTGGCGACTCCGCTTCCATCCCTTTCTTTTTCTTTTTCGAGACAGGGTCTCACTCTGTCACCCAGGCTGGCGTGCAGTGATGCAATCTCAGCTCATTGCAACCTCTGCCTTCTGGGTTCAAGCAATTCTCCTGCCTCAGCCTCCTGAATAGCTAGGATTACAGGTACCCCTCACCATACCTGGCTAATTTTTGTATTTTTTTTATCGTAGAGATGGAGTTTCACCATGTTGGCCAGGTTGGTCTTGAGCTCCTGAGCTCACCTCGGCCTTCCAAAGTGCTAGAATTACAGGCGTGAGCCACCTCACCTGGCCCCGTTGACAATTTTAAAAGAAGAGATGATGAGAGGGAAAATATGTAAGTATTCTTCATAGATACACACTGCTTTTAAGTAAGAATGATTTTAACCCCAAATCGAAGGAATGAATTTGCACATTGATATTTATTCCAGCCCCACTATGTGCAGGGCATCTTGTACATCAGTAACGCTTCATTCAGAGTAAGGGGAGATATATACACATTAAGCTCAAATTTAAAAAAAGTGGAAATTGATGTTCAACTGTATTATGGCACAACAGTCTTCATTTTCGAAAATAGAGCAGTGTATTAATTTCATTGGTTTTTAAAGCCTAAGTATTGGTTTGCTCCAAAAAATAAAAATAAGAACAAACCAACAAAAACCTTAGGGAAATTCAAGTGAAACCCAAAAATGACTTCCTAGAGCTTTAAGACCTGATTTTCAAACTAAAAATGAAGTGTGAATTGCAGGAGAGGTTAGTTTTGTTGCGATTTAAATAGTGGCCTAGAAGATGATATCTTGGGAATATCATGAAGCAAAATAATGAAGAAATGTAAATAATCAAACATTCCAGAAACAGAAGCCAAAGGTAAGCAAGTAATACAAGAAAAGGTTCTTCAGCACAGAGGAGCACAACATCTGCAGGTTGAAGGAACTCACAACTCCAAGCTGGAAAGATAAGTAAAAACACACACCAAAGTGTATCCTGGCAAGATTCACAAACTCCAAGGATTAGGAGAATATCTGACCTACTTCGGGCAGAAGGAACAGAACTCTAGTGGAAAAATCAGACTGGTGTCGTACTTCTTGGCAATGCTGCCAGCAAGGATAGAGAGAAGAGAGGGCTCTGACCCACAGACCCTAAGCCTGACAAGGTATTGATCAGCTGCCAGATTGAGGACTGGGGGAGTATTTGCTTTTGGTTGGATGGCCTGACATGGTAGCTCAGGGCTTTGTAATCGGAGTAGCCAAGATTTGCATACAGGCCAACAGTGTGACTTCAGACAGGCTGCTTCTCCTCTCTGAGTCTCAGTTTCCTCCTCTGTAAAATGGGATAACAGTACCCACCTCCTAGGGCTGTCGTGAGGATTAAATCAGAGAGTGCATTCAGAAATGTTTGATGGCAGGGCCTCACACCTGTAATCCCAACGCTATGGGAGGCCGAAGCTGGATCACTTGAGTCCAGGAGTTGGAGACCAGGGTGGGCAACATGGCAAAACCCCGTCTCTACATAAAAATACAAAGATTAGCTGGGTGTGGTGGTGCACACTTGTATTCCCAGCTACTCAGGAGGCTGAAGTGGGAGGATCACTTGAGCCAGAGAGATTGAGGCTGCAGTGAGCTGTGTTTGCACCATTGCACTCCAGCCTGGGCAACAGAGCGAGACCCTGTCTCAAAACAAGAAAAGATATGTGAATAAACAGGTAAAAAATGAATCTGGGGAGAGATCCAAGATGGCCGATTAACAACAGCTCAGGATTGTAGCTCCCAGTGAAAGCGCAGAGAGCGAGTGGACGCCGCACTTTCAGACGAATTTTTGTTGCCCACAGACTAGGAGATTCCCGGCGGAGGAGCCA
>CAUYLG010069486.1:0-53872 GCA_963573385.1 Cacajao melanocephalus | reverse complement strand
CCCATTTTTAGACTGCATTCTAGCCTGGGCAATAGAACAAGAATCCCGTTCTCTCTCCCTCTTTCTCTTCCTCTTTCTTTCTCTCGTACATTATTTTTTTTCTTTCTTTCACTCTCACTTTCTTTCCTCTCTTTTTCTTTCAAAAAATTTAAAAAAAACAAAAACAAAAACAAAATGTGTGAATCTTCACACTAAGTGGGATATATAAAAATATATTTTTCTTGTTTTTACTTTCAAGCTTCTTATATTCTTATGCTTTAGTTGAGTCTCTTTAAAAATGATATGTGGATGATATTTACTTTTTTATTCAAGTTTTGGTCAATTTAGTGGTTTGCCAACATTTGCAATCATTTCTATCATATTTGCTTTCCATTTATCCTGTTTTTTCTGTGCCTTTTTCTTTTTTCTCCCGCCTTTCCTACTGCCTGTCTTGCTGATGAACTTTTCCTTATTTGTTTTCTCTGCTAATTATTTGGAAATTTTGTACTTTCTTTTCTTTTAGTGGCTGTTGTTAAAAATTTATAAGTATACTTGACTTTATAAAGTCTAAAATTAATTAATATCTCTACTCATCTGATATATATTATTAACTTTAATCATATACCTCCCATTTTCTCTTATTGTTGTTCAATGTTTTAATTCTATTTTGTTTTTATATGATTCATTAGTAATTATCATTATTTTATTTAAAAAAACATCTGTGCATGTTTAGATTGTCCCCCATGTTATCCTAGTTTCTTTGTTAAGTGTTTTCACTTCTTTCTGGTTCCAGTTTTCTTCTTCCTGAAGTACATCCTTTGATGGCTTCTTCAGAGAGGGTCTATTAATGATTAACTCTTTCATTATTTATTTCATTTGATTTACATATTAAATAAGTATGGAATTCTTGGTTGACAGTATGTTTTCTCAGTATGTTGAAGATATTATTCCACCACTTTTTAGCTTTTGCTTTTGAGAAGTCTGCTTTAGTCTAATTGGTCTTTTTCAGGCAATGTCTTTTCTTGCATTTATTAAAAGAGTTTTACTTTGTGTATGTGTTTTACAGTTTCTCAATGATGCATCTCAATGTGGATTTATTTTTATTTATCCCAATTAGAACTCACCGTGCTTCCTAAGTCTGAGGATTCATGTCTGTCACCAGTTCTGGGAAATTCTCAGCTATTCTTTTTTGTTGCATATTTCCTTTCCTCCATTCTCTGTAGTGCCTATTTCTATAACTCATATTAAAGAAACATTTTCCTTTTCAGTCATCGTTATTCCTTAGAC
Organism: Cacajao melanocephalus; assembly: GCA_963573385.1. Classification (NCBI taxonomy): domain Eukaryota; kingdom Metazoa; phylum Chordata; class Mammalia; order Primates; family Pitheciidae; genus Cacajao; species Cacajao melanocephalus. The sequence goes on along the minus strand of CAUYLG010069486.1, from coordinate 52,606 downwards.
TTTAAAAAATATGTTTTCTCTCTTTTTATTGCTATTTCTTGTGTTTTGGGTAATTTCTTCAACTATTTCTTCTAGTTCATTAAGTCTTTCCTCACCTATATCTAATCTTCCATTTAACCCTTATATTGAGTTTTTAAATTTTCAATGGTGATATCTTCATTTTTAGAAGTTCTACTTGGTCATTTTTTTTCCTATCTGTTTTTGTTTTTCATAGTGTCTTGCTATGTTATTTTTTATAACTTATTTTAGATATTTAATAATTTTAAACACATATATTGTATAGTCTTATGTGATAGCTCTTGTAGGTCTAGACCCACTGTTTGTTATACCTGCTGACTCTTTTATGGTGGATTGTGTCCTTGTGGGTTTTGTTATTTCAGATTGGTAGCTCATCTTTGGTGGGACATTGCCTATTGGAGTCCTGTTCTGCTGATTTATGGGCACATCACTATAGACTAGATTTATTTTTGCTTCTGCCTGCTGTTCCAGGGCTACCATCATCCTCAAACCACGTTTTATATTACTTTCTGTGATTGAGATTTGCGTAACATTTGGGTGGTACAAACTGACACCTCAATTATGTACATGGATAGAGTCAATGGTTACAAATAATGAAGGAAGATTTTCTTTTCCCAGCCATAGTTCAGGCAGAAAGGCAAGTTTTTTTTGTCATTCCAGTTAGTGATAGCCTCAGGTTTATAAAGCCATCTTCAATTCAAACTACCCACTGCTTATTGGCCAAAGCCCCTGGTTTTTGATGTCAGACTTCTTTCTCCATCCTACATTCCTACATGTGCCCCAGGATTAGCTCATAAACTTTTCTTTTGCTTTTCATTTACTTCTTTGTTTTTGGTCCCTAGGTATTTTCCTTACATTTTTGTGAATTTATGCATTATAAAGAGTATAGTGTTTTATCCAGAATCTCTTAAGTAGAGAGAGATTTCAAGCCTTCTGGAGAGGTATAGTGGGAGAATTAAAAGTCTGAGTCATTTTGCATTTCCCTCCCCTGTACTAATGCAATTGATTTGCTTGTTATTATTGGTTGCAGGACTTTTTATTGATCCCTGTTACTTTTTAAAATTGTTATCATTAGGTTTGGCCTCTCATTCCAGCTTTTTGGTCCTTAATCCTGACTCAGTTATCTAGTATGTTAGTTTTACCTCCCAGCCCTGAGTCATTTGTAAATTTGAGTGCATATCATCTGAGTATTCCATAATTGGTTGGTAAAAATATTAAAAAGGAGCCATTCATGTACATAGCCCAGGAATAGGCCACTAAAGATTTTTCTGTCAGTGGACATTGACTGTTGCAGATGTGTCCAACTCTGTGTATTTCAGTTCACATTTCCACATTTTACCCACAGGGCTTGTTCTTAGTGAACTTGCTCAGCTTGGTTCAATTCGGTTCAGCTCATATTTCTTAAGTGCACACTCTGTGCCTTTGTGTATATGCATCAGAGATATAAAGAAGGATAAGCCACAGCTCCTTCCTTCATGATGCTCATAGTCTCATAGAGGAAAAATTCAAGTAAGCAAAAAAAACAGCCATATGATCATCTCTTTCAGCATTTTGCTCAGGATCAACTTCTGCACAACTGAGGTATAGCTTAGGCACCTGTCCTCTTTCCTTTCTTGCTAACTCATAGACCTATCAGTTGAATTTATACAATTCATTTGTGGGGAAAGTTTCATAAGGCTAATTTTTCCATATATCGTCTCTGTTAATAAATTCATTTAAGTATTTTATATTCCTAAAATATCTTTATATCATTAAAGGGTACTAAAAATATTGGACAAATATTATTTTCAAGTCTTTTCTTCACTTTTTATTCCTATTCTGTTTCCCCTTTGGTTAAATTTATTTTTCTCAAAATTCTCCCTTTCTTCTCTAAACCTTATATTTCCTCAAAAGAACAGTACCATATAGTCTTATATCAATTTGATCTTTTTTGACCTGGTGCCTTATATTGACTTTCCTGTCCAAAGTTTTCTACTTGTTTTAAGACTTCATCTCACTTTCTATTATTGGCCTTTTAAGATTTGTTAGGCAAACAATTTTCAGTGAAAGAGCTTAATTTAATTAAGCACTGAGATTTTATCTGGGCTAGAAATTTTGGATCTTACCTTTACTCTTTTCTCACTGAAACCCCAATCAACATTCATTAATCAGGAAATTCTGTCAATATTTCCTGTAAGAAGGGTTTTACATCTGTTTCCAAAACTCATTCCCATATTTGGTACCATAGACCCTGCCCTTATCTTTTCTTAGCTGATATGGGATAACCTCCTAAATGTGTCCCATTTCTTCTTGACTTTAATGTTAGTCTTTTGTTTTTCAATTATGATTTATGTTCCTGTAGGTTATAAACTCAATTTGCTTGTTTACGATCATAACTTTTTAGTTATGTAAAATAGAACATATACAGAATATTGGAGTACATGGCACATAAGAGTATTCATGAAATTATTTTAATTATTTACATATATATGCTAACTATTAACCACTTGTAATAGGAGATTATAATTGTGTTGGTTGTCCTTTGGAGGGACATCTATCTAGCATCCAAATCTTTCCCCATAATTAGAATACTCTGTATTTTATGAGACTTGGTAAGATGTAGGGCCTGCCTCCATTATAGAAGCTAAAAAATAGCTCAAGTCTTGTCTTTCCCAGCATCCCTTGCAGCTAGGTTGCTTACTTGTAACCTAAGCTTGCTTAATCATAACCTAAGCTTGCTTAATCAGATGGCTGCGATGTTGAACTGGGACTTACAGAAGCAGGGAAAGTGAATACCAAGGCCGCTGGTGGTGGCGGACACCAGCATTTGGCTTTTGAGGCAGCAGTGGCTGACAGCCAGTGATAGCAACAGGGTCCCCATCAGAATGGTTCTGGGCATGGTTTGGGTATGATTCTGGCTACCTAGCTTCCTTTTGCTCCTGCCTATTTTCTGAGCTGGCACTTTAAACTTCCTGGAAATTTCATGAGCTACTCTATTTTCTTTCAACCAATTTCTTTTCTACTTGCTATGGACTGAATTTTGTCATCTCTCCACTCCTCCATTCATATGTTGAAGTCCTAACCCCCCGTGTGACTACATCTGGAGTTAGGATCTTTAGGAAGTAATTAAGGTTAAATGAGGTCTCTCTTCCTCTTCCTGTAAGGTCATCAGATAAGATTATGACCTTATAGGAAGAGGAAGAGAGAAAGAGAAACCTCTCTCTTTCGTGTGAGGATGCAGCAAGAAGGCAGCTGTCTGCAAGCCAGAGAGACCTCACCAGCAACCAAACCCTGTCAATTCAATTGTGGGCTTTCCACCTCCAGACTGTGAAAAATAAATTTCTGTTGTTTAAGCCACCCAGTCTTTGGTATTTTGTTATGGCAGCCCAAGCAGACTAACATACTGCTTAAATCAAGTAGAGTTGATTCTGAAAAGAATTCTGAGAAGTTCATAGGGTTGTTGTAAAGATTAACGAAGACAATGTATATTATCTGTCACATGGTGAATTTTCAGCAAATGATTGTTATATTATTCATAGTATTCATGAAGTCCTCACTTAAAGTCATTGATAGGTTCTTGGAAACTGTGGCTTTAAGTGAAACGTGTAATGAAGCCAATTTTACCATAGGCTAATTTGTATAAACAAGACTTATGTTTCTGGCTGGGCATGGTGACTTATGCCTGTAGTCCCAGCACTTCAGGAGGCTGAGACAGAAGGATCACCTGAATGCAAGAATTGGAGACCAGCCCAGGCAACATAGACCCTGTCTCAAAAAAAAGAAAAAAAAAACACTTAAGTTCCTAGAGCTTATATCTGGTCACAGAACTATCACCAAACATCTAAATAAAGATCAAAACACTTCTGATATTAAACATGTAAGATAATCATTTTCCTGCTTCTTCTTCTTCAGGGTTGGCAGCAGCCTAGGGCGTAAGGTGGGAACCAACCATGGATAGGGCGCCATTCCATCACAGGGTGCATTCACACACTCACTCAGACTGTGACCGCTTAAACACACCAGTGAATCTAACATGCACATCTTTGAAATATGGGAGGAAACAAGAGTACCTGAAGACAACTCACAAAGACATGGGGAGAACGTGCAAGCTCCACACAGACAGTGGCCCTGGCCAGGAATCAATCTTTTTTCTCATCAATATTATAACAAAACAACGTTGAATGAAACCATGTAATGAGAAAAACCTTGCTATATTTGTTATTAGGGACAAAGGAGGGTAGATCTTTAGAAAGACAAAGCAAAGATGTGGGGGCATCAGATACAGAGTTTTGTCATTGAGGGAAGTCAGCTTGAGATATCTGGGATGGTGTGAGAAGCACAGCAGTGGGGAGTGCCTGGAGAATGAGCTGAACAGGAAGGACATAGGAATGTAGGCCTCAGCTGACCATCAGGAACATAGGGCAGGGCTCTTTTCCCCTGTGAGCCTCAGCTTCAGGCACCAATGCCTCGGATAGACTCTTATACCAATACTCTCACAGAGATAACTAGGAAGCTGCTGTTGGGGATTATTATCACTAAAGTCTAGAGAAGTCTGTGGATCTCTCTAGGCATAGCAGTCCTTTGATGAAAACAGCAAAATCCAATGTCTGCCTCCAGGGAGGGTTGAGGCAGCTAAAAATGAGACATTCATTGCAAATATTGAGTCTATAAACCCTCCAAATCCTTTCACATCCCGCTTAAAACACATTTCCTTAGTGAAACTTCCAGTCACCCCAGTGGAAGTAAATCACTCTTCCTTATTTTGCTCTCTCAGCATTTGGTCTGTGTCTTTAGTACAGTTCGTCTTGTATATTGTGCATCATTTCTTTTATGCCAACTGGACTGTAAGCTTCTTGAAGACAGGGATCCTGTCTTGATCTATTGATATATTCCCACAGTAATTAACAGTGCATTGTATGTGACAGGTGCATAATATATATGGAATTAAAAAACAAATTAGTGATTTTATAGATAAGTGATGACATAGTGCAGTTGATTTCCTAAAGCTGTTATAACTGTTAACTACTAATGAACAACAGGTGTGAATTATAGGTGGCATCTACAGTGCCCTCGGTTGCTTTGGGGAGGGTGCTGGAAGCCTAACGTTATTCAAACAGCCAGAGTCAGAAGGTAATACAGGTTTGCAAATCCATGTATTATTTCGTTCTTTCTTTCTTTCTTTTGAGATGGAGTTTCACTCTTGTTGCCCAGGCTGGAGTACAATGGTGCAATCTCGGCTCGCTGCAGCCTCTGCCTCCCAGGTTCAAGTGATTCTCCTGCCTCAGCTTCCCGAGTAGCTGGGATTACAGGCATGCGCCAACACGCCCAGCTAATTTTGTATTTTTAGTAGAGACGGAGTTTTCTCCATGTTGGTCAGGCTGGTCTCAAACTCCCAACCTCAGGTGATCCACCTGCCTCGGCCTCCCAAAGTGCTGGGATTACAGGTGTGAGCCACTGAGCCTGGCCTGATACACTATTTCTAAGGGAAGAGAACTCACTAAAGGTAACACACAGTGCTATTTGTGAGTAAGCCAGACACTAATGTCAATAAACCAAAGTACAGCTGACCCTTGAACAACATGAATTTGAACTGTGCAGATTTTCTTCCATTTTCTCCCAACTCTGTCACCCCTGAGTCTGCAAGACCAATGCCTCCTTTTCCACCTCCTCTTCCTCTTCACCTTACTCAATGTGAAGACGAAGATTAAGACGTTTATGTACGATGACCCACTTCCACTTAGTAAATATTTTTTCTTCCTTCTAATTTTCTTAATAATATTTTATTTTCTCTAGATTACTTTATTGTAAGAATACAATACAAAATTCATGGTAATTGGCTGTTTATGTTATCGGTAAGGCTTCCAGTCAACAGTAGGCTATTACTAGTTAAATTTTTGTGGAGTCAAAAGTTATATGCAGATTTTTGACTGCATCATTCAAGGATTAACTGAACTTTGTGAAGACCCCTTGCCTTAATATTTGTAATCTAAAACAGCATTATGATAAGGTGTAATCATATTAACAAATTGTTACTGTAGAGATCTAGTTACTCTCCTTGGGTGTTCCCCAAACCCTCTTTGAGTCTGGGGTTTCTGTTCCTTCTCCTGGGCCCAGAGTAGCCATATGCTGTCTTGGAGAGAGTGAGGCAGAGCTTCATAGACTGCTCAGAGCATTTTCACGGGTGTAGGGACCTTCTCACCTAACTGACCTGATGCCTGGGTAGCTTTTTCTATTTAAAAACCCTTTCCCAGTGACTTTAAGGAGAGTGGACCATCTGCTTTATATTCACTCTTGACTGGGCTTCTTAGGAAGGCAATTTTAAAGAAAGGGAAGCAAGCAACATGTGGTTTGCCATCACTGGCAATGTTTCCATAAGTCTGCCTGTGCTGGAGTCCAGGCCCAGATACCCAGGAGCCAGCTCAGCCAGCACCTGCCCACCTTTACCCCGGCTCAACCACACCAGTTACTGCAGACTCCACACTGCGTCAGACGCAAAGGTGCCGCCCACCTCGTACTCCCCTGCGGAAGGTCTAAATATGTCTATTCTATTCCTGGGAACAGTACTTCTTAACGTCTTGTTTGATGTACAAAGCCTAAGTAACTTTGTGACAGAAATCAGACAACAGAAAAAAACCTGAGAGTTTATTATTACAATTAAAGCTTTTCAAGTAGCTGGCTATGAATGAACAGTAACATTTTCAAAAGAAAATAAACTGAGAATGGACCTGTGTGAGATGTGGAAAATATTTTAAAGCAAAGGAAATGATTCACCACCTCAAAGATGTGAAACTTAGATGAATTATGCAGGTCAGTTTTTAACTTCTGTGGAGAGCCTCTATGTCTTGGATAAATCCATATGTGTGTGCTTTGCATAACACTCACAGAAGATTATTTAACATTAGTATTCAGAGAGTAAAGAGCCCTTTGAATGATTTTAGCCATTTCCTCTTAGAATCAGAGTGGTGGTGGTGTTGGGAGAGGTAGCATGACTTGTGGAGTAGAGCTTTGTTTACATAATGGACCCTTTGTAAAGCAATTAAAAAGTCACCTTTGAAATATTTCACTTGGTTCGGTTTGTTAGATTTTCCTATGTATTTATTTTTCTGTGGAGTCTGTTTTGCAACTTCACGAGACATCTAAGCAAATGCTTTAAGAGAATATATTTTATCCTTTGTTTCATGGATCAAATGGCTGTACAGGTGTTAAGTAAAAATAAATGATTTTGAAAAATAAATGTATTCAAGTTACTTTCTCACCATTAGCTAAAATAAGGATTTTATGGCATAATCAAAGTTGCTCAAAAGTGAAATGTCTGTTTTGTGAAGTAATGAGCATCTCATCACACGGAGTATTCAAGCAAAGCCTGAATGACCTTATATTGGAGATCCTGAGGTGCAGTGGGTTTCTGCATTCTGTGAGATGTTCACTAGGGAGACGTTCTGAGAGCTCTGATTCTAGGACAAAAGTACTAAGTACTTTAGTTTGTCCTAATTGTGTACTTTTTGTTGAATTGAGTCAGTGTTTGAACTTATCATATGATAATTTTTTTCCTAAAAAGAAAACCAGTCTTTCACTCTTAATTATTTAAGAAGGAATCGCTCTTAATTGTTTAAGGTACAGTTGAACACTTAACCTTTAAAATTTTCAGAGCCTAAAATAAATCGGTTTAGATCATAATTCTGAAAGACATGTGTTAGTCTGTTCTTGCATTGCTATAAAGGAACACCTGAGGCAAAGCAATTAATAAAGAAAAGATCAATTTGGCTCACAGTTCTGCAGGCTGTACAGGAAGTATGGTGCCAGTGTCTGCTTTTGGCGAGAGCCTCAGGAAGCGATATGATCATGGCAGAAGGTGAAGTGGAAGCTGGTATCTTATGTGGAAAGAGCTGGAGTAAGAGAAAGAGGGACGAGGTACTACCCACTTTTAAACAACCAGATCTCTCATGAACTCAGAGCGAGAACTCACTCATCATCAAAGGGATGGTGCTAAGCCACTTATGAGGGATCTACCCCCACGATCCAAACACCCCCAACCAGGCTCTGTCTCCATTCCTGGGGATTACATTTCAATGTACGATTTGGAGGGGACAGATATCCAAACCATATCGGACACAATCCTGAACACCATTATCCTGAATGTTGAAATCCTGAAAGATCAAAATCCCCAAAGTCTAAAATCACTAACATCTAAAATCTCAAAAATTACACTCACAGGTTAATTGCACTATGCTCTGCAGAACTATTACCTTATTATTGTCTTTATCTGGAAATTAAGTATATTTTAAGGAGTATCGGTGCCAAGTTGACAAAGAGTGGACTTGAAGACTTAATTTTAGGTGTCAGTTTGACTGGGTTAAGGAATACCTAGAAAGCTGGCAAATAATTATTTTGGGTCTGTCTGTGAGGGTGTTTCCAAGGAAGATTAGTGTATGAGTCCTAGTGGATTAGGTGGGAGAGATTTGCTCACCGTGTTAGTGGGTGCCATTCTATTGGTCCTGGACAGAGAAAACAAATACAGATGGCAAATTGCTCTCTGAGAGCTGGGACAGACTTTTCTTCTGTTACCTTAAACGTCGGAACTCCAGGCTCATTGGCCCTTGGATTCCGGGACTTAATTCATCCCTGCCCCTGCCCACCCCATCCTGAGGCTTTTAGCCTGAGCCAGCTTGGGCATCCCAGGGTCACTGGCTTTCAGATGGCCTGTGGTGGGTCTTCTCAGCCACCATAATTGCGTCAGTCTTTCCCCTAATAAATCCACTCTCATTTATCTATGTACATATCCTATTGGTTCTTTCTCTCTGGAGAAACCCTGACTAATACAGATTTGGTATTGGGAAGCTGAATATTATTCCTTCTTACTGTATTTCTTACAACACAGTGAAAAAGATCTGTTCCCATGTAAAAATGCTGTGATAAATTAAGTGTATGAGGCTACTTCATGGCATGAAAGATAAAAGTGTAAAAGCTAATTATTATTGATGCTGCAAAAGCAGAAATTTGCTTAATTGCAATGGCCACACAATAACTAGACTTTCAGATAAACAGCATGTATTTACAAAATTTGTAGGCCACAATCCCCCTTCAAATATGAGTGCTGCAAATGTTTCAAAGATCATAGAAGTGAAAACACAGGCGAAAAGTACAAGAAATTTCCTCTGTCAAATTATTCAATTGTTTTAGACTCCTGCCCCTTCACACATAACACCATGCTTGCCTTCAAAAAACATCCTTTGTCAGAGAGTAAAAAGAAATCAAGACACTCAGCAACTTTCTGGACCAAAGACACTTCCTAATACTAAGCTTCCTCCAGTGTTACAAAATACGTTAGGTGGTGAATTATCCTTGATTAGAGATTTGACTGTAGAAGAAGATAGAGTTCTTATGTATATATTTACCACAAAATCTAACATAGAAAAACTAGCACGTGTTTCACTTTGGCTAATGGTTGTCACTTTCAAAACTGCCCCCATTATTTTTTAATCAACTGCGTACAATTCATAGTTGTATATTCATATATACAATTCATAGCTCCTGTTAGGTCATAAAATTCTGAAGAACTGATCTACTTGATTATGTACTAATGACTGGAAAAAAAAACACAAAGTACTTTATAAATGTTTATTTGAAGATTTGGTGGACTTTGCAGAAGAAAATGGATTTCAACTGAATTGCCAAACCATAATGACAGAAATTAGGTGTGATCAGGGCTTCTAGCAATGATTTTTAAGGTCTTACCAACGAAGTTTGTTTTTGCCCAATGCATTTGGTGAAAAATTCAGATGAGTGGATTGGCCATGATACTTGGCAACAATCAATACTTCAATTTTAAAATGCATACTTTGTCTGCATGACATTCCTTCTAGCTGATGACATTCCAGGAGATTTTAATGAATTAAAGCCACATTTGCCTGAAGAAGCCAGTGAAGTAACTGATTTGAAAATAATTATGTGCATGGTTGGATAAGAAGACATGCAATGGTGTTGCTGTTTGATCACCAGTATTGTTTATGTCAAATTTGTGGTCTGTATTTGAGTATATGCAGAAAAGTTTTCCATGTACCCAAAACAACAAAGAAGCACGGCACAGAAGATGGGAAAATTTAATAGGGACTGCTCATGTTGGTGCAGGTCAATAATAGAAGAATTTCAAGAAGATCAGTATCACATAGAAACTGAATGTGAGCATATTCTGCAAGAGGAGTGATGTCCTGAAAGAAGAAAAACAAAAACCAAAAAACAACTCTTCGTTGCAATGCAAGACTTCAAAATATAGTTAATGATTGTGAAAGTTGGCCAGCTGTTCTGGACAGATCTGTGCAATTGCCTAAAATCTATTCCTGTAATACACTTTTTCATATGTTGGATTTTCTTTCTGGGCTTGGGTTTTATTTCCTTTCTATAGTTTTTTTTTTCTACTTAAAATGTTTGGCATTATTTTTTCCAATTAATTATGCTATATATTACATCTTCACATCATAGAGGTACAAATTTTGTTGAAACTTTTAGAGAGTTCTCATTTATTTTATGCAGTTTTTGAAAATTTGACTCCACAAAAGTGCATTATCACATTGACTTTGTGTAAGCACTGTGCCTGTATGCAAAAACATTGAAACTTCCCCTATGAATGCAGAGATCTCCATTTTGTACATCTGCATTTGTGAAAGATAAAATTTCTTGAGATTTTGGCTCTTTGGATGACTGCATATATGGTGGTGACCCATCATGGTTTTTCATCCAACTTGTCTTAGTTTGTTCCTTACGGTATTTCAGATGACCACAGTTATAAAGGTGGGTGCACGCAATTGCCAACCACAGTGGTATGTGTTTATACATTTCCCTTTTCAACCTATTTGTTTATGAATACAGTTCATGTGCTTATAACTTGTATACTCTGCAACTGTCATTGTTATACATGAAGGTTTATGCTTATAGAAATATGTTATTATTGCCTATTCTGTTGTGTAAAATAGCCTATGAAATGTTTTGTCATGTTTTTGTGTTTCTCAAATAAATTCCCTTTTAAAAATGTAAATAAATATTTAGTTATTTTTTTCAGATTTTGATCTTCCAGGAGTTTAACATTTGGCATTATGCTATTAAGGATTGTATCTTTGGGGACTATGATTGGCTCCCAAATTAAATCATATAGGGAACAAATGATTTATTCAAATTTTGGAAAGGATACAAAAAGTGTCTCTAACACTCTCACAACTTTAATTCAGGCTAAAAGAAGAGAAAAATATGTATGTCTTAGCTATTTTTTTGTCCTCCAGATCTCCTGTACATCAAGCAATTAAATCTTGCTCCTAATCAGTTTATGTTCCTTCTTTACATATCTAATTCACCACCAAACATGTTTCACAAATTTTTATGTAAAGTCAATGATCATGAAAACACCATGTATTTTGGGTCCGGAGGACACGGATTTATTTAGAAATATCTTGAGAGGACACATAATGCCAGCTTCTTCCTCATGCAGCCATCTGTCAGTGAGATGTTTAGGGGTAAAAAATGAGTTTAATAGTTTTCAGTCTCAGAATCAAGGCTGCCATCATGTGGGGGAAATTAGAGGTAATTGTAAGGTCATTGTCTAAGACTGATTGATGTTTCAAAAAATGGTGATTCTCAGGATACCTTACCTTCTATTTCTTCTTTGGGATCTCCACTACCCACCCCCACCCCCCCACCCGGAAACACCAAGCTTGAACTCTCTGATCTGCTTGTCCATGTCTTGACAATTATATACAATCCTTTCATTTTCTCCTTTCCCTGATTTCCTATTATTTGTAACAGTTATCACCATGAGAAATTATATTAGATATAGCATTTATTTTGTTTTACACTTGATATTAGTTTCAATCCTAATTAGTTCTACTAAAATGTAAGCCCCCTGAGGATAGGGAATCTCTTTACCTTGGCCACTACTATATTCCCAGCTCCTAGAGCAATGCTTAGTACATGTGAGTTCTAGGAACAAATCTTTCGACATGTTTATTGGCTTATTTATCTGCTTAAGTGTCCAGTAGTGCTGATTAAATTGCTTTACATTTCTTTCTTAAAACTACACCCTCTCATCTAACATAATCTCTGCCTCATCTTCATTTCTCTCTTTTGTTGTCATTATAAAATGTTCTTTTCAGTCTATACCTTTAAGGGAAGTCAAATATCACAACTGTTTTTTTCTTTAACAAAAGGCAATCACTTCTTTAGATGTATCGATTTTCTTTTTCTTTTTTTTTTTTTTTTTTCTGAGACAGAGTCTTGCTCTGTTGTCAGGCTGGATCACAGTGGTGCAGCCTTGGCTCACTGCAGCCTCCGCCTCCTGGGTTCAAGTGATCCTTCCACTTCGGCCTCCCGAGTAGCTGGGACTACAGACGCGTGCCACTACGCCTGGCTAATTTTTGTATTTCGAGTAGAGATGGGGTTTCACCATGTTGGCCAGGATGGTCTCTATCTCTTGACCTCGTGATCTGCCTGCCTTGGCCTCCCAAAGTGCTGGGATTACAGACGTGAGCCACCGCGCCTGGCCAATTTCTTTTTAACTTACTGCTCTTTGTAACTCCTTTCTTCCCTGCTCAGCTCATGGCTTAGAAGTGACTGCACTCTGCTGCATTGGCCCCATTCTCTCGAGTTTTATTTGTGCTATATTCATATTTTATAAATTCCCCTCTTCAACATATTTTCATAAAGCTTCTCATAGCCAAATCTAAAAGTGCTTGCATTATGCTTATTCTGACCTTTCCCCCTTCCCACCATGCAACTGGCTACAACTGGCTATGCTCCTGGCTTTGGTTTCAGTAGCACATGAGACATCTTCCTGAGGGAACCTTGGGACTGACTACTTTTATTTCTAACTGCAATTTATGGCTTAACTCCCCTTCTCTTCCTATGATCCATCTGCAATCACCAGCCAAGGAACAAATCTTTATAGTCCCATACTTATAGTTCTTATTGTCCACAGTGTCCCTTGGAAATCTTATTTCAAAATGTAAATTTCCTGATATCTGCAAATATTCCAGAACAGATTTTTTCCATTACTGTTGGTATGACTGGTTGCTCTAATTTGATCTTCAGAAAGATAGTAAGTTCCACCAGACATACTTTGGGAGGCTGAGGCCAGTGGGTCACTTGAGTCCAGGAGTTTGAGACTAGCCTGGGCAACATGGCAAAACCCCATCTCTACCAAAAATACAAAAATTAGCCAGGCATGGTGGTGTGCACCGGTAGTCCCAGCTACTAGGAGGCTGAAGTAGGAGGATCAATTGAGCCTGTGAGGTTGAGGCTGCAGTGAGCCATGATGGCACCACTGTACTCCAGCCTGGGCAAGACTCTGTCTAAAAAAAAAAGAAAGAAAGAAAAGAAAAGAAAGATGCCAAGTTGAAGTTGAAGAAACAGCTCCATGTGGACATGTATTTTTGAGTATGTGTATGTGCAGACAAGTTTTTGCCTCTGAAGACATTGGGGTACGCCAGGCAGAGAAAGACCCTGCTTTTGTGGATCTTGTTTTCAGTATGAGTATTTAATTGTTTAAGATAATTTTTTTGAGATGGGGACTCAGTATATGGTCCAGGTTGGTCTTGAACTCCTGTGCTCAAGCAATCTTTCGGCCTTAGTCTCCAGAGAAATCTTTAAAAGGACTTCTTACATTTAATTGGGTTTTGAATTGATATTGTCTCTATTAAAGCTGTGTGTTCAAACACCTACTTCAACCTACAAATCTTATGAGTCTATTTTTACATTTAGTTATTATTATATAAAATAAGAATAGTTTCTTTCATTTTTTAACTTATTAACATTTGATTAATTCAAATTTAACAGTTAAAATTTTTCTAAACAATTAAATACAATTTAATTTAGCTAATTAAATTCCCTTAAACATTTTAAACTTCATTTACACATATAACGTACGTGACTGTCTCAGACATCTCAAATGCCTTGTGGGGCAGACTTACAAACCTAACAAATCATTTTCAGCGCACAGCAACTTAAAAAATAATAAGCAAACGTATACCCAGGGTAAATCAACTTCTCTTAACATTTTAATGCTATTTCCAAAATGGAATCAAATGTACTTACACCATTTAACATCTCAAATCTGAAACTGATTGTATGTTTTAAATTAAAGTCATGATTTTTTAAGTATTTCAAACTCTTTAAATAAAACAACTAGAATGGCATGATGATATTAAAAGTATGCTTAATATATTTTATGATGTTATTAAGAGTATGGGTTTGATTTACTTTACCTCTATTCTTAATTATTTAAACTTTCCTGGGGTGGCAAAGTCTTCAGTATAATTAAAGTAAGTAGTTTTACTATCCATGGATGGCTGAGTTTACCGTGTTGAAAAATTAGAGTATCAGTATGATGAATTATTGGTCAGAGACTGACCTGATTTGTATTTTTCAAAGATGGCTCCTGGTTGCTGGGTGGAGAAGGATTGAGGGAGGTTAGAGGATATCAGTCTGGTAGTGACTCTTTTGTTCTAACTCTTCATTGGCTTTTCACAGGAAGGGCCTTTATCTGGTTCTCTCAGGGTACTCGTTATTAGCTCCCAAGTCTCTGTTCCTTCTTGTACCTCTCTTTTCTGCTATGCCCTACTTCTTTTCCCTCTACTGCATGCCCTTTTAATTTCTTTTCTGATCTTTGATTTTTATTTCCTCCCAGTTTTACTACCATAGGTGGAGTGGGATGCTTATATTCTTGGGGCAGCGGAAAATTTGTCCCTAGGAAGGGAATGAGTTAAGGGAAATAGAAAAAAGAAAGCACAAATTTCAGCCATTTCTGAGGCTAAGTAAATAATTCAAAGTGAAACTTTACTTATTCAGATTTGTTGTGCTGGTCAACCATGACGTGATGTATTAGTCTGTGTTTACACTGCTATGAAGAAATACCCAAAACCGAGTAATTTATAAAGGAAAGAGGTTTAATTGACTCACAGTTCTGCATGGCTGGGAAGGCCTCAGGAAACTTACAATCATGGCAGAAGAGGAAGCAAACATGTTCTTCTTCATAAGGCGGCAGGAGAGAGAAGTGCCAAGCAAAGGGAAAAGCTCCTTATAAAACCATCAGATCTCATGAGAACTCATTCATTATCATAAGAACATCATGGGGTAACCACCCTCATAATTCAATTACCTTCTACCAGGTCCCTCCCAGGACACATGGGGATTATGGGAACTACAATTCAAGATGAGATTTGGGTGGGAACACAGCCAAATCGTATCACTTGATTATCCATTAATATGGTGAAAAAGCCAATTTGAGTGCTTACTGACCAGTGCTGTGGCAATATACAGAAACAGACTTTTTTGTAATCTGCTGCTTTTCTGGCCTTAGAATGGTGGCCACATTTAAAGAAAATCTGATTAATGAGATGATATTCCAAATACTGTAACAAAATAGGACATACATTTTCTATATGTAGCACTTTCTTGGCCCAGATGCTCTTCAGTAACTGTTGGGAAATTGCTATAAAATACGTAAAGAATTGGTCCTATTGTATGCATCCTTACAGTACAATATAACCTCCAGGTTAGGACACCACATGTTCAAGTCACATTGGGGCCAGTTTTCCGGTTTAAATTTCAGCGCAAAGGATTTACTGGAGATATTGGGAAGATTTCTTGACAGAGCTATTTAATACTAGAATGAATTATTAGGAGCAATTGTGGATTCTCTTGGCAGGCTCTAAATATAGTTCAGTTTCTCCTCTGTCCAGGATAGTTTGGGTGGGCCTACCTGAAAGCAGGACAAACCAGACTGGTCCTTCTAGCCTAAAGTTTGTGTGATTCTTTATAACTCAAAAGAAAGCCCCAGTACTTAAGTGATTTAGTAGGTCTTTTTCGTGCATTCAAGTAAGAGCCACACACCATGTTGGCCTTTCAAGCTCTAGCTTGGCTGACTGCCCCCTGTGTGAAGACCTTCATTATTGAGTTGTGTTTTCATTGACTCTAAACTTTTCCCCCTGGGTGGAAATATATGTGCTTGGCCTCAGCTCATAGGGAAATTATTTAATGTATAACTCTGAACTTAATATGTTAAGTAGTAGTAGAACAAAGTAAGCTTTTTTTCTTTTATGTGAAGCAAATTATGCTCCTCACAAGAGGTGAGTTCTTATTTCCAAGCTGACAGAATTCCTTCAAAAATATCTATATAATGAGAATTTATATAGAAAATAAACTAATAAATAGAATTGAAAAGATGCTGTAAGAGTGTTAGGTATAAAATTTTTTTTACTTCTTTAACCATTATAGAATTTTCAAGATACTTTAAAAATCTTATACTTCCCTTATTTTGGAAATAGGTGCTTTCTGTACTTTGTTTTAATTTTCTGAAATAAAAGTTTCCTGAAAATGCATAGCATTTTTAATACAGTGTGAATAACTTTAAACCACCTGAATATTTAATGAAATAGGCTCAATTCCAACTCTCCTTCTGTCTCCGTTATGTATATAGAAAGCAGATTATATTAGTGTATAGTTTTTTTAAAAAATAAAGGTAGACATTCTAAGCAAGATGAGAATTTGGACTGTGTATATATGAGTCCTTTTTGTATGCCAGCTCAATGCTTGACCTTTTCATGTCTAAACTTAACACATAATGCATGTATAAAGTGGGTAAGTTACAGTTATTATGAGGGCCATAACTTCTCAGTTTCCTGTATGTTTAAATTTGAAACTTTAATGTTGTGCTAATGGAATTTTGTGTGTTTTATGTATATGCACAAGTCTGCTAGACAGATGCTAAAAATACCAGAATGGAACCACTCAGAATCTAAGAATGTTCTATAAAAGTGATTGTAGGGTTTAGGCATCTTGCTGAGATCACTTTTGGGGTTTGACAAAGCTGGTATAGCTGAGTGGTCTTCAGTATGAAAGAATGTTCATGTCTGCCAAGGAGCATCCTTAAGTCTTATTTGAGTGCAGGCTATCTTAACTTTGCAGACTACTAAATGCCCTTGTGCACAGTAAAATATTTGCATATTCAATCACTTATTTCCATCAAATTCCTTTATTATTTTGGAAATGAAACTGTATTGATTGCAAGGCAAAAAACTTTAAAAACCTTACCTTTAAATCTAGAGAGAATTTGTCTATATTTACTTTACTTCCACAACTTTTATGTTTGTCACGGAAACAATTATGTAATTGTGTTGACACTACTTGTTAAAATGTGGGAGAAAGTTAAGTCCATTCTCTCTTTAGGGATTTAGTTGTTTGGTCACACTGGCTATACTATTATTTTAAATAATGAGCAAAATTCTATATGGCTCTAAGCTCCCCAAGAGTAGAGGCAGTGATTGATTTGTTAAGCTCTCCGTCCCTTCATTCCTCTCTCTAAACTTCTTTTCCTTCATTCCATAGATTTTTTGAATGCCTACAAACTTCTAGTTACCCTGATCTAGGCTTAAGAGATACTGAATTGATTAATATAGAATTTTTCTCCAAGAAGAACACAATCTTATAAGTCAAATAGACAAGAAAATTAGTGGAAGGTATAATGAGTGGAAGAGGGATATAGAAGAAGAGACTCCATTCTTTCTTAGGATGGTGGTGAGAGTTACAGGGCAAGTGGTCAGAAGGAGCTTTAGAAAGCAGGTAGCAATGGAATTGAGTCTGAAATGTGGAAATATAGGAGTTCTTCATGCAAATGAATGCAAGGACAAAAGAAATTTGGTTGGGGCAGAAGACTGGAGGGTGAAGTTTGTGATGTAGATGACTTGGCCTTCTACACAGGAAGAAGAACTTAAATTGAAGTATGAATGAATGTGTGGGAGATCTATTGGGTGCTGTAGACAGGTCAAACGGCTAGAGAAAGGATAATGTGGAAATAATGGGAAATGACATGTGAAAAAGATTCCAGGTTATGGAAAGCCTTATAAGGCCTACAGAAAACATTGGATCTTATCCTAAAAGGAATTGGAAGTTGCCAAATAATTTAAAGCGTAGGAGAGACCCAGTTATATGTGTATAGAAAAGTCATTCTGGTGGCAGTATAGATGGATGAATTTGAGGGATATGAAGCTATTTAGGATGGTATTACAATAATGCAGTGTTCTCAGAGGCAAAGCAGTCTAGAGAATAGGTAGGTAGCACACGTGATCGAAGTGGGCCCATTTCAGAAACTGGAGAACTTGGACTTAAGCCTCATGTAATTGAAGGGAGTAGTCACCACTTGGCCTCAGCCAGTTGTTGCCATTTGGGAAGACAGAGACACCCTACCACATACATGCAAACACCCTGTTGCACATTTATTATTTACTTTTGGCTCTTAGATGAGTGTCAAACATTTTAAAAAACATGAATGAGTCAAGACTATACTGACCAAATAAAAAAAATCCTTGGGCCAGATATAGCCTAAGTCAGTGTATCACTGAAGTGTTTTCCTTTGAATATTGATCTTTGAAAAATGTCTTCTGTGGTCAAATGAATTAGAAGCAACTGAAACTTGACAAAACTGATTTTAAAATTCACAAGGAAAAGAAAACGTATAAGAACAGTCAAGATAATTTTGTAAAAGAACGAAGATGGGTAAAATTGCTTGGCAGATATCAAACTGTATTATAGATCTATGATAAGTAAAATAGTGTTGTATTGTCAATTTGTTTATTGACAATAAACAAATAAATTGTTGGCATAAAATGGTTATCTCAGAAACAGACCCAGGAATATATGAGGACTCAGTTAATGATATGTGGCATTTAAAATGTATCAGGGAATAATGGATCATTTAATAAACGGTACTGGAGAAATCTGCTATTAACTGAGCAAGACCAAAGTTAGATTCTAACTTATGTTACTAAAAAAATAAGATGAGTTAAATAACTAATGATTTACAAAGCAATAAATAGAGGGAAATGGAGAAAATACATTTATGATATTGGAGAACTGGAGGCCCTGTTAAGACATAAAATGCAAAAAACATGAAGAAAAAAATTGTGACTTAATTAAAATAAAATTTTTGGATAACAGGCCACCATAAACAGTATTAGAAGAGAAGTTACTATCTGGGAGAAAATATGCAACCTAAGCAGAGGATTACTATGATTAAATGGAAATAACTCCTCCCAACGAATAAGAAAGAGACTAACAATCTACTACAAAACTAGTCAAAGGACATTAATAGGCATTTCCCTAAAGAGGAAATATAATTGGCCTATAAACATATAAAAGTATGTTTAATATGAATATGAAAATGTTTGATCACATTACAATCCGATAAATGAAAATTTAAAATAAGAAATACCTCTTTCTCATCAAATGGGCAAAATAAAAATGTGATAATATCAAGAGCAAGTGAGGAAACAGGAACTCTTCTATTACAGTCTGAATATACATTGGCAAGACCACTTTAGAGGACGTCATTGTCAGTATCTATCAAACTAAATGTATGCCTGCTCCATGATCCAGAAATTCTACTTTTAAGCATCTACTGTAGAGAAATGGTAAAGACTGTTGTTCCTTCCAGCACTGTTTGTAATGACAAGTAATTGGAAAGGATCCAATTGTTCATCAGCAGAGAACTGATTAAATAAACTATACATTTATACTGTGAAAAACTATACAGACTCAGAGTTTAAAAAGTGAGGTGGATCTGCTGATCTGAGAGACATTGTTGAGTCAACAAATTGAGCAACAATATGTAGAATATTAAGCCAATTGTTTAAAAAGGGAAGAAGACATGAAGCAGTGCTATATGTAAAATGTCTGGAAGTATGCATACAAAAGGGATAACAGTGATAACTGTGGTGAAAAGTTTGGGGATGAGGAGGGGAATTATATTCAAAGGAGACTTTAAATATAATGTAAATATTTTTAACAAATGTGTATTCATGCATTTATGAATTACTTGTATAATCAAAAATAAGTAAAGGTATTTCCAGTAATGGGAGAAACCTGAGCCTGTTTATTTTCTAAGGAGGAGCAATTAATATAAAGGGAGAAGAAGAAAATACAAGAGAGGAGTTAATTGATGGAGAAAGGTCCCTTAGAGATAGGAAAGAATGGGTGTGATCTAGAATTCAATCAGAAGAGTTTAGCTTTAGATAGGAAGACGGCCAATCTCTAGGACCAGAGGAGAGGAGATAAACTTCTGTTTGTGGGGTTGGAGGCTGAGAGTGGAGAGAGGAGCTGGGGAGTTTGCTTTATGATGACCTCCATTTTATCTTCAGTGTAACAGTTTGTCCCCCACTGCCCTGGTGTCTTGTCCTCCTTGCTGTAGACATCAGTAAATATGACTGACTGCCTTCCCCACCTATTCACCTTAGGCACATTAAATGTTATTAGCCTCTCATTACTATGGGACTCTTTCCTCTTGTCATCTTTTTAAAGAGTAACTTGTTAATGCCGTTGAATATGCCCGTACATCCTGCAGTGCTGTGCGGAAAACAAGGTCCCAATAATGGGCTATACCAATGAATCAATTTCTACTGTTTGAAAGGCCATGGGAAACTGCTTTCAGTGGCTTGCCTTCTTAGTTCTTCTATATTCTGCTCTATACTCGAGTTATTTTGTTTCCTGTTCCTTCAGAGGACCACATTCCCAACTTTCTGCCCAGAGAAATCTATGAAACCACCCCCACTGGCATCCTACAGAGGTTTTTTTTTTTTTTCTCCAGCCTCACAAAGCCCTCTGTTGTTCCTCTTGAACAGTCAGCTAACTGAAGTTAGGGAGAAGTGGTGGAGAGCACTTCTGCCCTTTCCCTCTCCTTTAGATTTTAAGAGCCTTCCAGCAGCTTGACCTTACCTTTTGTGTAAAATATATTTAGTCACTCATTACAAGTTGCAATCCCTTTGTGATCCTTGGGTTCCAGATGGGGAATTGAAAAGAGAGTTTTTAGATGTCAGACATCAAAGGAAATTGAGGAAAGTATCTGCATTCTTTCTTCCTCTCCTCTGAATCTTCTGACTTTCCTAGAGGCTGTCCCCCAAGTCTCTGGTGCTTTCTCCTTTTATATCTGCCTTTAGGAGGAAAACATTAAAAAGATTAGTAATTCTTTTCTGTTTTCTGTTCTTTTAATCCTATTGTAAACATGTTGATGATAAAGTCACATCCTTTGCTTCTCTTTGAATGGTGATGCAGATTTTTTTGTTGTAGTGAATTTTCTTTCCTGTCTTTAACCATCCTAGATAGTGGTGTTATAAAACAGTACTTTGCAAGATTGTACTGTGTAATTAATGAAAATCAAGGTACACCAGATGAAAGTATTATAAATCTGCACTGCATTCATACCTGTAAGATGCTTGCCATGGGCTGCGTCAGCAACAAAGGTGTGGTTTTAAGATGAGAACAAAAGTAGTGGAATATATAATCTAATTGTATATAACTTAAACTGTTATATTGATCTTAATCTGTTTATTTTGATTAGCCCTCACATTTTATAAACATGAAGCCAGCATACTTAATCTCTAAGATTTTTAAGTTATTTTTTCCTACAAACTTCTGTGGAGAGCAACTTTGAGACAACTGTTTAACTGGGTATTACTCTACTGAACATACCTGATTGTTAGCTTTATAAAAAGATGGTACGTTTGTTTTATAACTTAGGTAGTAGAAAGAATATTATATTTGGAATCAAATAGACCTTGATTTTACTCTTACCACTTACTAAGTGTGACCTTGATATAGTTAACTTCTCTAAAGCTAAATTTTCTCATCTTTAAAGTGGGAGATAATAGAAGTCTCAGAATAGATTACCGAGAGAATGAAAAAGGAAGAATATGTCTAAAAGAAAAAAGTCATAAGTTCAGTTTTGACCAGACTGAGTTTGAAGTGCTACAGAAAAATTTAAATATATAAATTTTGATTGAGTGCTTTAAGACTAAAGATTTTTTAGTTTATTGAGACTGTTTGTTCATCGCACTTAGTAAGATGATCCTGTACCTCTATTATCCATAAGCTAATAGTAGGATATGTGTCTCATGAAATTTCGTGGACACTATTCCCTTCCATTCTCCCTGTGTCTCTCCTCATAGTATGCTCCTAGAAGACTCCTTGTGTGATGTTTGCCCAGCCAAGACTGACTCCTCATCTCCACTGTCATGCCCCTCTAGTTCACAGGCCATAGTTTCATAGGCCATAGTTCTCCATGGCCTGCAGAATGAGGTTGACATTACTTAGCTGAACAGTCTTTTCTGTTCCTTTTTCATGATTCCTTTATTAGTGATCCCAATCATGCCACATCTTTCTGCTTCAAACTCTGGCTCCTAAATCTCATTAGATCATTGTGGATCCATGATGCAAACAAAGCCACGATGATTACTTGCAACTTCATGAGATGTATTTTTATTTAACTTTCTATTCCAAAGGGCAGTTTTCCACCTTGATTATTATCCATTGAAATCAAAGTGTGAATTTTCCCAAGAATGTGCAAACTGTCTTCCATTTTACACAAAGTTGAAGTCAAATAAGAAGGTCTTATTTGGCAAGTAATCTTGAGACTAGAAGTATGGAGAAAAAGGCTCAGAACTCAAATATAAACTAGAGCTCCATGTGGTCCAATCTGTGTACAGTGTCACTTTTGGAAGTAATCAAAGGTCAGATTGTATTCGGGCTCTCAGGAATTGCAGGGGGTAGGGGACTGCATTTTCCTACATTGCTCTTTCTCTCAGCACTCTCCACACTGACGGCAGCCACGAGCTGCCCTCCCCCATCACCTTGCAGTGCTCAACTTTCCACTCTCTTTCCAAATTCTTCAGACAAATCCTCCCCTGAGGCCCTTTGTCTTTTCATTTCTGTGCCTGTCCCCCTACTTCTTCACCTAGATTCTCGGATCTCTGTTTCCACCTCTTTAAATGGCTAGAGGACCCAGAAGCTGGATTCACACTTGCAAGAAAAAGGATGGAGTCTCCAGGAAAACACAGTTTTCTCACTTGGCCTCTCTAATGATAAATTTTTACAGAGGACTTTCTTTAAATTCTTTATCTCTCTCCAGACACATTTATAAATCAGCCCTTTGGGTTTTAAAAAATAATTGACTGATGTGTAAATTAGAAGATTATACAGGTGAATATGTGCACAGGCTCATACATTTAAAGATGCTTATCTTGGTGGTTATCTTGTTTGATCTTGCACTGCAAATTTCTTGAGAAGAAGCTTTTTTTCCCCCTGTAAATTCACAAAGCACACAGTACCAGGCTTCTCATATAATATCATGAAATCTTGAGAAACGTGATTGATCAATTTACTGACAGAGAACTCAGTGTTAGAATTTTGGGAAAAAGTATTTTCTGTTTTCTTTTGTATCTCTACAAAAGAAACCCAAAGTAACCAGTTGAGATTTTATGCAAGATTCTGTCCGTATAAATTTCTATAGGCAAAGAATTTCCCCCACATTGTTGTATAAAACTTTGTGGTTTCATTTTAGTTGCCTCCTTAGATGGTCATCTGAAAATGATTATATCTTTAATTAATCTAAGTGTTTATTCTGAAGGATCATGGGAAAAATATCGGTTAGAAATGCTATAGCAAATGCATTTTTTATAATGTAAATAAGATAAAAATATAGCCATCACTTTTCAACATTGTATGCTGGACTTCAAACTGAATCATTTTAGAACTGGAATGTGTTCAGAAAGGGTCATTTTCTTCTATTAAAGTTTCATGCATTTCTGTTACTTTACCAGATTTAAGCTGCTTATTATTAATACTAAGACAAAATGGTTTCTTCAGTAACTTGGGAAATAATAAACAGCCTCATCTAGAGAGCACTCTGGCCTGGATTTGGTCCATGAACTTATGGATGTGAAGCTGCTTAGTGTGCTTAAGATCTTGAAGATCCTTTCAAGAGAGACTGTTTGGATTAGGTGCCCCATAATGTGTTTGCTTCTTGCAAAGTTTGGTTTGAAGTAGTTGGGACAAGACTGTGAACAAAGCCCTGGGAATCATAGAACTGGGAAGGATCTCAAGAGATCCCCTTACTTAGCCTTTGTCTCCAAAGAGAAGAATTTGCAAATCATTCAAGACAGGCAGCTGCTGATCCTTTTTTAGTGAGATACCCTAGAGTGGGAGTCTTGATTGTGCCAAAGTGACTGTTTTAGAAGAAAACACCCAACATTCTTGTTTTCCTGTCACATATGAAATGTGAACAATGATGTGGAGGATATCCATTTGGTTTCTTGGGTGGTTGATGGTATAAGGGGATTGCTTATGACATTTCAAAACCTGGAAGATGCTGATATTTAGTTTAATTTTTTCTTGATTTATTTTTTTTTATATCAGAGTGTTACTCTTAGCATTTATCTGAGTCACTTTATAGCAGGGGTTGCAAAACCTAACATCCCATGGAGGGCAAACAATTAATCTGAAGTAAACCAATGAGGGCCAGTTGGAGTGGTAGTATCTGTGCTTAAATTGGGAAGCACAGATCCTGGGGACTAAGACCATTCAGATTTAATTTTTTTAAAAAGATAATGTTGGCCAAACAAATGCTCTGCTAGCCTTTTTTTTTTTTCCTCCTGTGTGTCTCTTTCTTTGTGACTCTAGTTTAATAACCAATATGCCCACAGATGTGTAAATTACCAGTTAATCTATGTGTACAGTTTCATTTTTCTCACAAAAAAATTTTGGTTATTTGGGGTAACTGTTTCTAATCTGGATATTCTTGGCCTTGGATATTCCTTTCCAAAATGATTGATGATTTGATTTAGGTTGATGAAGGTTAGCCATGTAACCTACTTTATTTCTCTATAAGGATTTACAACTAGATCAATATATCATAGAAGTCAAGCTGTAAAAGATCTTAGAATGATCTTGCCAGAACATGCTTTTATTGTATTTCATTTTTATTTTTATGACTTATTTTATTTATTTACTTATTTATTTAGAGACAGGGAGGTTTTTTTTGTTACCTAGTCATAGCTCACAGTAACCTTGAAGTCCTGGGATCAAGCGATTCTCCACCTTAGCCTCTTGAGTAGCTAGGACTACAGGAGCACACAACACAGTCAGCTAATTTTCTTTTTTGGTAGAGACAGAGTCTTGCTATGTTGCCCAAGCTGGTTTCAGACTCCTGGGGCTCAAGCAATCCTTCTGCCTCCTGTGCTAGGATTATAGGCATAAGCCACTGCCTTGGGCCAAAACATGCTTTTAGGAGGGACAGTATATAAAGTAGGGGAACTAAACTCAGATGCCTTTACACAGGACTTCTATGTTGTGCACCTCCAGGCAGCAGGCTTCTTAGTAGTCTACACAAATGGCTAGGTACTGCACAAAGGTGTAGGGGCACCAGCATTCACATGGACTGCACTGTGATTGTGCAGTGATGCAGCTCTGCTTTCAAGTCTAGGCAAGTAAAATACCTTTAGGAAGCAGTTGATTCTAAGAAGTAAGGGAATGTTGAGTACCAAGGCCAAACTGAAGAACACATCTCACCAAAAGGCATTCAAATTTAGATAAGTTTAAACATTCCTGTAGGCAAGTTTTACTGCCAGCTTGAGATCCCCACTCTAAATCAAGGAATAAGAGGTGTCTTTCAGATCACTCTAGAATCTTTGCATTAATGATTCTCTTGGTTGCATATAACTGAATTCCAACTCAAAGCAGAGAAGATTTCTTGTCTCAGATAACTGGTTTAGCTGAAAGAAGAATTGAAGGGAGTGATATAAAAATCAGGGCCTTTGGCTGGGTAAGGTGGTTCACGCCTGGAATCCCAGCACTTTGGGAGGCCAAGGTGGGTGGGTCACCTGAGGTCAGGAGTTCGAGACCAGCCTGGCCAACATGGTGAGACCCTGTCTCTACTAAAATACAAAAATTAGCCTGCTGTGGTGGCAGGCACCTGTAGTCCCAGCTGCTTGGGAGGCTGAGGCAGAAGAATCGCTTGAACCTGGGAGGCAGGGGTTGCAGTGAGCCAAAATCGCACCACCGCACTCCAGCCTGATGAACAGAGTAAGACTCTGTCTCAAAGAAAAAAAAAAGTTAAAAAACATTAGCTGAGCACGGTGGCTCACACCTGTAATCCCAGCACTTTGAGAGGCTGAGGCAGGCAGATCACCTAAGGTCACAAGTTCAAGGCCAGCCTGGCCAACATGGTGAAACCCTGTCTCTACAAAAATACAAAAATTAGCTGGATATAATGGTGGGTGCCTGTAATCCCAGCTACTCGAAAGGCTGAGGCAGGAGAATCGCTTGAACCAGGGAGGCTGAGGTTGCAGTGAGCTGAGATCACACCATTGCACTCCAGCCCAGGTGAAAAAAAAAAAAAGAATTGGGGCCTTCACTGCATGACCTTGGCTCCTGACATAGCCATATTCCTCCACCCATCTGAACTTTACTTGGCCCTGCTTCCTTATGCTGAAGGGCAGGGGATACGGCCTCTAGTAGGGACCCCAGCAAAAAAGAAAACTTATTTTCTTCTCAAAGTCTACACAGAAGACATGAAGACACTAATTTGCTCTGCTTGAGTCATGTCATCATCTTATTGTAATGATATAATAGATGTTACAGGTGGGACAGTGGTTGGAGGAACAGAGTTGGGATTAAGTGGTATGATTAGCCAGGCCTGAGTCGTGGGGTCCATACACCTGCCTCCTCCTTCTGAGCTTGTAGAACGAGACTGGGAGCCTATTACTAGAAGAGGGACTAAGAAAGCTTGCTGGGCAGAAAAACAGACCTCTTAAAGTCTACTATTCTCTTAAATTCCCCAGAAGGATTGGCCTTCTCACATGTTTTCTCCCTTCTTTGTAGCACAGGAAATGCCCCGTGATCAAAGTCTTGCTGGAAATGTTACAAGTTCTATGTCCATTTACGAGTTCCGTAGCTTAACTGATGAGAAGATTATTTTTATACATGGCAAAACTGAATTGTGTTAATTGTGCTAATTTTGAATTGCTATTGTTTTTGGTTGAAATCTCTAAAATTTCAACTACTGAATTTATGCACTGTGAGACATTCTGAAAGTGAAACAATTAAGAGTCATTTACCATATTTCTGTATAAAAGACCCAATAGCCCCTTGGGACTGCCTGTGAGGGGTTGAGAGACTTTATTCTAGAAAGAGGGCTACAGTGGACAGAAATTAACTGCTCTGGGGATTTCAAAATAACTGCTTTTCACTTACTCGGGATCTCAGAACTGTGTGAAAGGCAAGTATGGGTGAGGGGGAACTGCATATTTAAAATAGGGGAACTTAACTTTCATTCTCTTCCAAAGTAGTTGTGTTGATATTAAGCAAATTTTTTTTTCAGATTAAACATATATATGCATATTTCTATAAGCTTAAAAAATTTGTCCTTAGTACTAATTGTTTGGTTTGTGTTTTCTGAGTGAATAGTACGTTTTGCTTCTACCAACTGTTTATAAATACATATAAAATGTTTTTTCTTCTGATTTTTAATTTTTCTAAGACTGAAGTGTTAAATGTAACTATTAAACTAAGAGTAAACTTTTAAGATGCTGCTTCACCTGCCCCTCTCCTCAAAAAAATGAAGTCAGTCCTACCCAGTTCTCTAAGTCCAACCTGGTCCTGTCTAAGCATAGTTTGTGTAACTGTTTTTCAGAAATATCTTAGAGGGAATTCTTTGGTTGGACAAAATGTAGTTAGAAGAACTCTGCTGACATCAATTATAAAATCAGTGATCCTATTACTATATGTTGTTTCTTTTTTTTTTTTTTCAGTTATGCTGTCTCTTTGAGGGACTGTAGTTTATGTCTTGTTTTTTGGTTTAGTGAACTAAATTATTCCTACAATAATGATTTGTTGTTTGTTACTTTCATTTAGACATTGTATATGGAGAGTCTTAAAGCCTTTGCATCTGGAAGTAAACAAAATGAAGTTTCACTCTGGGCAGATCCTCCAGACAGTCTTCTGCTTGGAGCCTAGTTAAACAAATAACGAGTCATAAAAATGGAAAAACTAAACTTTAAATTGACTTTTTTTTTTCTAGCATGTAAATGTGATGTGTCTGGAGTGACATTTCAGTTTATAATCTTCAAAGGGTCAAGGCTTTATTTTTTGTTTTACTCATGCAAATATTAAAAGATAAGAAATGACAAAATATCTTAACTTTATAATTTAAACTTCTAGGAAAAGTGCATTTTGCCAAAAAAAAAAAAAAAAAGAGAGTTTCTACAATGGAAATTTCCTCTTATGATCAAACCCTGGATTTGTAAAGGATTGATTTATTTACATGTTGGGGCTGTCTCTAGCTGAGATGGATTAAGCAGTAACCTGCATTGCTGATTTTAGGAAGCTCAGAAATATTTCTTAACAAAAATGTTCATTGCTGAAATTAATCATTAGCTTTTCATTCCTTTTATTAATTACTATTCTCTCTGTCTTTTAAAAATACTACTGAAAAGATAGTATACACATCTGGTTATTACCAAGTTAGTGTAAACTCTTCTTTACTATTTTTATTGTTAAAATAGCTTTGTTGAGATGTAATTCAAATATTAAAGCATTTACTCTTTAAAGTATGAAATTTGGTTGTTTTTAGTACAAATGTGCAACCATCAATCACCATTATTTAATTTTAAAACATTTTATTACCCCAAAAAGAAGCTCTATACCATACCCATTAGCAGTCACTCTCCATTTTCCCTTCCTTCTAGCTCCTGTCAAACACTAACCTACTTTCTATCTCTATGGGATTTTCTTACTGTAAACATTTTCTACAAACAGAAGCACAGTATATGGCCTTTTTGGACTGACTTTTTAAAATTAATGTGTTCTCAGGTTTTATCCTTCTTGTAGCATGTATCAGTACTGTCTTCTCCTTGCCAGATACTATGCCATGGAATGGATACAGTACATCTTGTTTATCCATTCATCGGTTGATGGTCGTTTGTGTTATTTCCACTTTGTGGCTAAATAATGAATAATGCTGTTGTGAACATTCATTACGAATTTTTGCATGGACGCATGTTTTTAATACTGCTAGGTATTTACCTAGCTGGGTAATATGAGGTTTACATTTTGAGGAACTGTAAGACTGTTTTTCAAAGAAGCTGTATCATTTTACATTTCCAGCAACAATGTATGAAGGTTCCAATTTGCCCACATTCTCACCAGCACTTCTCATTGTCTCTTTTTCTGTTTTAGCTATACTAGTGAGTGTGAAATTGCATCTTATTGTAGTTTTAATTTGCATTTCCCTAAGGACTAATGATGTTGAGCATCTTTTCATATGCTATTGGCCATTTGCATATTTTTTTAGAGAAGTGTCTATTCAAATCCATTGCCCACTTTTTAATTAGACTGTTTGTCTTCTTTTTATCAAGTTGTAAGATTTCTTTGTATGTTACGGATTATGGATATGATGACAGGTCCCTTGCCAGATAGATATAATTTGCAAACATATGTCCATTGTGTTGTCTTTGCACTTATTTGATTGTGTCCTTTGAAACACAAAAGTTTTTAGTTTTGATGAAGTGCAGCTTATTTTTTTTATTTGGCTCTTTGTGCTTTTGATGTCACATCTAAAAAACCATTGCCTAATTTAGGTCATGAAGATTTGTTTTCTTTCAAGGTTTTCTTTTAACTTTTATCTCTTAAATTAGGTCTGTGATTCATTTTGAGTTAATTTTTGTACATGGTCTGGGGTAGGAGTCCAGCTTTATTCTTTTGCATGTGGATATCCAGTTGTCCAAGGATCATTTGTTAAAAAGACCATTCTTTCCTCTCGTGAATAGTGTTGGGACCCTTGTTGAAAATCAATGATCATAAATATAAGGTTCTATTTCTGGATTCTTAATTTTATTTTATTGATCCATATGTATAGCCTTATGCCAGTATCCCTCCATCTTAATTATTCTAGCTTTGTAGTAGGTTTTGAAATAGGGATGTGTGAGTCATCTATATTTGTTCTTTCTTTTCAAGATTGTTTTAGCTATTCTGTGTCCTTTGACTTTCCATATAAATTTTAGAAGAATGTTGTCAATTTCTGCAAATAAGCCAACATCAGTTTAGGGAATATTGCTATGTACGCAGTGTTAAGACTTGTACCTTACAGCCCTGCTGAACTTGTTTCTTACTTCTAATAATTTTATAGTAAATTCCTTAGAATTTTCTACATACAAGATTATGTCATGTGCAAATAGAGAATTCTATATCTGGCAATATTATTCTCAAAAATGAAGAAGAAATCAAGACATTCTAAGATAAACAAAAACAGCAAATGTATCACCAACAAACTAGTCAGTAAGTTTAGGCAAGATAATAAAATAAATTACCTTAAATTCCTTGAATTCCTCAGTTTCCCAGCCTACATACAAGGGTCCCTACACGTTTGCTGGGGCATACCTTCAATGCTGAGGAAGTTTGTAACACTGTCTTTCTTCTCACTTTCTGTTAGTGCAGTCTCAAGGCCAGCCAGAGGTGAGTAATAATGTCCTCCTCAGGTATTTTCTGGGCATGCATATAGTCCTGCACGTGTGTGGCCTTCCTGATTCCCAGGAGTATGTCAGAGGTTTTTGAAGCCCCTTACACACATCATAGTTCACAGATTTTTTTCTAAGTTTTTGGCTACCTTCTTGTTTATTTCACTGGTATTGCAGCTTTGCCAACTGTGATGTTAAACACTTGCCACTGATTTTTTTCAACAAACACCCCCAGGACAGGGCTGCTCAAGCTGAGTGAACTCTGAATCAGGTCTAACAAAGACAAGTACTGTGAGTGGAGCTTTTCCAGAGAGCTCCCAGATGAGTCAGAGGGTGGTAGCTCTTTGAGGATGGGGCATATTGAGGAGCCCCAAATCCGTACTACCCCCTGTAGTGGTTGCAAGGCTGCTGGATTTCACAGCTCCTGTTTCAAGGCTGTTGTTTCTCAAGGCTACCATGGAGCTAGGGAGAGGTGCTGGGAATGTTCAAGTTAAAATACCACAAAGCTCACAGTTCCTACTGAGTTTAGCGTTTTGTCTTACATAAACACTTCTTGGATTGGTGTGAGCCTTTGGACAATTTCCAGAGTTCTGAAGAAGTTGATTTTGACAATTTTTGCCACTGATATTATCGTTCTTGTGGAGTAATGGATTTCAAAGATCGTTACACCACTATTTCTCTTTCTTTATTTATAACTAGTATTTTTCCTTAGGACAGATACCAGAAGCACATGAAAAGGCTTAGTGTCCAATGAAGAGTGGTTACAAGATTGAGTTGGAATGGAGGCTCTACAGAAGGGACTGAAAACAAATTTTTCCTGATTACATTTCCTTATTTAATGTTTAATTGTAGCAATGAAATAAATAAATGGCCATGGGAGTATATATAGGTCGAGCCTTATCCTTTTTATTTTACAGTGTTCTATGAAGCTATGCCATCGGCTTTTCCATCCCACAGCTGATGGGGGTAGAGACAGCACATATTAGAGACAGGCATACTAGGACAACTGGCAGTGAGAAAGAGGATTTTAGCATAAAAAAGTAGACATAATCAGCAGGCACCAATGTAGTGTACTACCATACTCACTTTTCATAGGCTATATCTATATCAAAATGAAAATGTTAATTTGTGCTCTGTATTCTTTGTTTTTAAAGACAGATAAAGCCTAGTATATTTTGCATTATTTTTTCTATCAAGAATCAATAAAATGTTTAAGGTTAGATATTTAAAATTTTAGACTTCATTTACCTAGAGCTTTATGGCCAAGAAATATAATATATCCAAATGATATTGCTAATGGGACATCAGTATTTCACTGGTAACACATTCTGTTGAGGAAAAAGTTTATTTAATTATACACCTAAATTCGTCATAGTTCCAACATTTTAAAAGTTGAGAATTTCAACAATTTATTGTCTACAGGTAAACACCCGTGAAGAAAAATGATTAACCTCCTCAAAAGTAGAACATTGAATCACACAGTAACAATACTTTCTCACGCATTCCCTGTACTAAGTCTTTTAAATTTGTCAGCACTGATAACACTTTCTACCTACACAGCAAAAGATGCATTAACTTGTTGCTGAAGATATTATTATTAGTTTAATAGTTGCACAAGGTGCTCAGGACTTCAGTGACCACTTCAGAATACTCTCCAGTCAAAACTGTGTTTTAAGAGGCCCTTATATGATAGATCACTCAACACACAGGCATGAAAGCATATGAAATATGGAACTGTAGATAGGACATTGACAAAAGTAGTAGAGCAGGATTTATAATATCAACAGTAAGTGGGGAACTCAGAGGAGCCATCTATCAAAAAATCTACCCACAATGTGGGTACCAATAGCTGATGTCATCATAGCTGGTTTGATGAAAACATCTTGGAGATAAAGGAGCCACTTGTAACAAAAAAACAAACATAAAGCTACAGAAGTTTACTGTTTCATGTAGCATAGATAAAAGACCCAGTTTGAAAGTCTACATCATTTCATGCATATTTTTACAAGCTTATATTACAGGTGTTAGTCTTCAAAGGCTGAGAAGATCCAGCCTTTGGGTTCTTAAGATCACCATCAAATCAAGGGCTCCTCTGCAGGACTGAAGAATATATATGGACTAGCATCTTCCACCAAAAAGTCATTCTAAGAAAAGAGAGGAGGAGAAATCCTAGAGGATTTCAATTGGTGCTTAGTATTGAGTAGGGAATTACATTGCAAGATACATGGTGGCAAACAGAGTGTGTTCCTCCTGTTCCAAGAAGTGACTACCATTGCAAGTGTTTACCATGTGAGGCACCAGGTGTCAGGTTGACAGTTTGCCAAATTACAGGTGTTGTTTCCCCAGGATGTTTTTTCAGTATATTCTTTGATTCAAGTCAAGTGTATACTAAAAGATGAGGAATATATTTAAGATGACTGAACTCTATTTGAGTTACGTATCCTTTCTTAGAGAACAAGATTGATGTGCTGCTGTTCCTATATAAAAATGTAAATTCTAGCTAGATACTCAAATATATAAATTTTTAATAGATATTTCTATAAAGTTTTCATATAGTGTTTAATAAGATTGTTATTAGAATACAAGACATTTAATTCACATGCAGTTAGCCATGTTGATACTAAAAGTGTGTCATTTCTTTATTGCAGTTTCCTGGCAGGGTACAATGGTACCATCTTTGCATATGGGCAAACAGGCAGCGGGAAGACATTTACTATCACAGGAGGTGCAGAGCGTTACAGTGACCGAGGCATTATCCCAAGGACACTGTCCTACATTTTTGAACAGTTACAAAAGGTATGAAATTTTTTGTTCATATCATTTTGTATTTGATATATTCAGCCAAAATTTACTGAAAGAAGGAAATGTATTATGACATTTTATTTTATTGTGTCTAAATGATAAAATATTATTGTGTCATAACTCTGGCCTTTACCTTTAAGGAAAGGTTGGGATTTTGCTGGAGAAGTGAAAATGAAGAAGGTGCTTCTCATTAAAGGACTGCTATTTCAGCAGAGGCTCAAGGAGAACTCCTTCAACGAAGGTTGAAAGAGCAGACAACACCTTTTTCCAACTCATATCTTACATTCCTCAAGAAACTGAGGAATGCCTTCTCATCAAAGCAGACCTTCCTTTGAGCTACTAAAACACTAAATAGGATAGTATGATTGTTACCATTTTACACTTGATAGAAGCCCAGAGGAATTTACCAGAGTGCAAATACCATTGTAATTATTATTATTGTATATAAGGGATCTCTATCTATATTATATGTATCTTTTATTGAGTGCCTCAAAATGCCAGTAGCTTTATCAATTTTACCAGTATTTGATAGAACATATGATGCAACTTACCATTTTATAGCTGGGAAAACTGAGCCTCAGGTTAAATATTTTCCTCTGGGCCCATATCCTGTAAGTAGCTGATGTGGAGTTCTAGCCCAGCTCCATCTGATACATGACTCTGTGCTTCGTGCCATTACATGTATTGCCACTGTACCTCGGACAGGCTTTATTTTGTTGGTTGTGCTCAAACAAATTCCCTATAATGAGTCACATACCTTCTCTGAGTTTCAGTTTTCCCTTCTGTGAAAGCAGAGACTGAATTGTACTAGAGAATCTCCCGTGTCCCTCCTAGTTCCAGTAATTCCTTGGTTGTATTACTTCTGTATAATAAATGTATTAACTAGGTCAATGTAACAGTCACTCCAGAATTTCTTGACTGTATATTGTTGGCATTTTGAGTTGCAAAGATGAGAAGAAATTGCTGAGATCTGCATAATTCTAATTGCCATCCATAAAGTAGCAATTATCCATTAGTTCAACTCATCTTTCTCTAGCTCAAACATGCCAGCTTTGCATGCCAGAACATTTAGATGAGAAAAGATTGAGTGTAGCATATATGTTGGATCCAAGACCCCTTTTTCATGTACTCACTTATTTCTAACATTGCCTGTTTTGTTTCCACATTTCACAAACTGGGAATATAATTCCTAATAGTTGTCATTGCTGTGGCCTAACGTGGAAGCCTTTTGTCTTAGAAAGATCATTGGAATTGGTGCAGGTCAATCTGGTTCTGAGAAAGTGTACTGCTTACAGCATGTGGCGTTGGGGCGGTTACTTAATGCCTGTCTTATGGAGTTGCTCTGAGGGGCCAAACATACTGTGTTTAAAGATGTTGTCCAGTTCCTTGCACACAGTATATGCGCAATACGTGATAGTTATTATCACAGCCAGTAATACCCATATATGGATATTAATGTGGCCAAGTGATCCCTGACCAATTTCAGAGAAGCCTTGAAACTCTTGAAACAAATGAAGCCAATTCCCCTGATTAAGTAGAATAAACACATCCTCTCCCAAAGGAAAATATTTTTTGTCCCTTTAAAAATTTTATTTATGGTTACTAAGGTACAGATCTAAATTTCTAAGTGTCTTCTTAGTACTTACCATTTGTCAGGTTCATTGTTTTAGATCTGTCTGTCACTGACATTACTGTAAACTCCATTTCATTCTGAATGATTCTAAATAACTTCCCAGACTTGTAGAGAGCCCATTGGACCAATTTAAAGCCAGGGCAACTCTTTGTAAATGAACATATTTTCATGATGGGGTACAATACATTCATGATAATCGAACAGCTGAAGTGAAACTGGTCAGGTAACTTGAAGTGCATCATGAAGTTTGTTCATATTGTGTAGCTGAAAAATGCAGCCTGGTACTCAGAGGTCCCAGCTGATTGCCTTAGAGAGGTACATGGAGCTCTCCTAAAGGAAACATTTGACCTATGCCAAGTCTTCATTTCAAGATAAAGTAAGAGCCCAGTGCATACTGGGTCCTGAAATGCCTATGCGTATGATAGGAGCACATTTTCACTGATTTTAAGAGAAGAAAATTGATGCCATTTATTTTAGAAATCACTGCTCATTATTTTTGAGTATTGAGAGGTTCAAACTTGTTTTGGGGCAGAAGAAAAGGCTGTCTGCAGGAAACATGTGTGTTACATTACAGTCTGGCAATCCTAAACACAAAAAAGGAGTAATAAGGAAAGGTAGCTTGCCACATAGCTCAGCGAATTTTAAGTGTATTTTCCAATAAAAATCCAGAAAATGCAGAAGCTGGAAGAGCCAAAGGCATTATCTCTATCTTCTTGGGCAGTGGACCTGCCATTTTCCTGATGTTTTGTGATTTATTCTAATTTCTCGAAGAAGAGATTTTTCTCCACTGCAGACAAACATACAAGTTGGCTGTCCTTTTTGCTTTTATTTTCCTTTCCTTTTATATTAATATGCTGAATTCTCCATTAGAAGGCTTCCAGAAATAATAACAACTTCTACAACAATGATAATGGCAACAGCAGCAACAGTGATTCATTGGTATCTGTTACGGGCCACACAGTTTTGTAAGATTTTAAATATAGAATCTTATTTCTCTGTTACAACAGAATGCAAGACCAGGGTTATTATGCCCATTTTTATGGTGAAACAACTGAGGGTAAGGGTGTGGGATTATTCTGTTATAAATGGAGATCCAATATTCAAACCCAGTTTTTATCTGACGGTAAGAAGAACTAGAAGTGTATACTAAAATCTCAAACCATAATAATCTCTGAGATATTTCAGGTATTTTGGACAAATTTTAAAACTATGTTGGTTTAGACAGGATCTCAGAATGTTGCTGAAATATCCCCTAGGGCCTTTAACATGCTCCAGAGAGGGACATAGTTTATGTATATGTTGACCATGGAACACTGTTTTCCTGGAATATTCCATGGAATATTTTAGAAACACTGGATTACACTAAAAGCCACACAAAGTCTGTTTAGTGTTTATAGTCTCTGATACCTGTGTAAGCCAAGTTATAACCCAAATAATTCTATTGAAATAGTACCATCACTAAACTAGGATACTAATGTGATCAATAGGCCATTTGTCGGGATAACCATTAGAGTCACCCATATCAGAAGAATTTTCAGCATTAAGCTGAAAAAGATTTTCTTGGTAATTCAGTCCATGTTGTCACCTTCACAGAACACCAGAATATAGAATTTCAGCTGTAGCTTGAGTGTTTTTGTTATAGTCATGGAAGGCTAAGAGTTGCTTTAATTGTTCATGTATCATTTTGTCTTTCTGAAATGACAGTATCTTTATTTGGATAATTGGAGCCATTTTAGAACCAAAGAATGATTCATTTTACACTGAAGAACACATAGGGATTTATTAGCCAACTTCCTCACCTCAATGGGTTTGAAAACTAAGGCCTGACTTGGTAGAGGCTCACCTCTAGTTAGAGTAGGAGTCCAGCTTTTTATTTATAGGCCACTATGCTTTCTCCTATCTCTGTGACTTGGTCCTCACTCCCTTTGAACAACACCTATTAAATGAATTGCCTTGGATATGGGTGAGAATCGATCAGGAAGGTCATCTTAAGCAAATTCTCTGTTAGTATACACTCTGACACCCTGACAACCTGCTGGCCACAAGACACAAATATACTCTCCCCTTATGAGAAGCATGATAAAATTTACAGAAATGGAAGCATTAGTATTTTTGGAGGAACAAGAAAAAGGTGCTATTGTTTGATATTTTGTATCGAAAACTACGCTTTCTCAAGAGTTGGAAATTCCCTACTTTATTCCACCTCAAAGGGATTGGGTCATTTTTGTCTATTGGCAGAATAGAGACTAGGACCAGGCTCCTTGACTTTTAGCCTCATTACATTGATGCCTATGTCGCTGCATTTCAACAATGACCCACCAAAAACATTTCTCTTTTAACTAATTGCTAAATATCCCTGATTTGCCCTCCTGGGCCAGGAAAATTAACTCCACAAGTGAGGTATCGGCAGTGAACTATTAATGTCCACTCATACCTGACTAATCAACTATTTTCTGTCCTCTGGAACTCACTTCCATTGTTACCTATTTATATCATCAAAAAATATTGAATATTAGAAAAGTAGAAAAAGAATTATGATTAAAGATGGAAACTATTTTGCTTCTGAAATTTTTAAACCAAAGTAATGATCTGTGTTCTATTTTATGAATAGTCTATTCACAGAATGTAAGTTTATTTTTTTAGTAACCTTTTTTTTTGGTCTGGAAAGTAAAAAATGGTGTGTTATACAGTTCTGCAACCAAGTTGGCTCATTGTAAGTGTATATTGACTTTTTATGTATAATGTGGAACCAATAAAATGTAACAGACTGAAGTTGCTTATAATCATGGGTGTTGGCCATTAAAAAAAGCTTCATGCATATGGTAACTGGCAACTTGAAAGTGTCATGAACTGAAAATGTAAACCATATAAAGTGGGAGAAAAAGAGAGAAACTGTGAGGAAACTGAGTGCTAAATGTGTTCATCTTCATCTAAGCAGAATCATTATTTATAACTAATAAATAATACCTTTCCCCTTCCCAATCAGGACAGCAGCAAAATATATACAACGCACATTTCCTATTTGGAAATCTACAATGAATGTGGTCATGATCTTTTGGATCCAAGACATGAAGCCTCCAGTTTGGAAGATTTGCCGTGAGTAGCAGAACAACAAAGAGTGGAGGGAAATTACTTTCAGATGTTCTCTTCAATTGTTTTCTTTGAAACTTTGTATGTTTCTGGTCTCAATCATAATTAGCAAATACTGGATAACTGAATCTTTCTGTAATATAATGGATTTTTCTTTCAGTTATGACAAATGGACAGTAGTGATGGGAACTAAAATTGCCTGAAACTCATTTCTTGGGAAAAATCTCTTTGGGAGTTGGCAGAATAGAGTGCAATGAATTTTCTCTAAGACTGGGTGCTAAGAGGATTGATGGGATATGACAGTACTACTTTCTTTCTGCCACATGAAACCCTGTTACTCCTCTAATTGTGGCCTTTTTCTTAGAAGAAGGTATTCAAATTAGAGTTCAAGCAGCAATAAGAGAATCTGAAACAGAGAAAATAACATTTTTAAGTTTTCCTCAAATACTTCTCTACTATGGTTAATGCTAACTTTGGCAATCATTTGATCAGATTGGCACTGATTGTTTCATGACTGAAATTTAAATAGCGTCTTCAAAGTTTATCTAATAATGGAGCAAGTTACCCTGCCAGCATTTATATAACATTGCTCAATGCTTATTTGAATATCTGCCTATATTAGACATATATTAATTGGTAACAGTTCGTATACTTTTGTTCAGACATCATATATCAGAAGTAGCCTATAACTAAGAAAATTTATTTTTATATTCTTATTAAATACTCTAATTTAGAGGTACATATTAATTCTCTGCCAAAAAGATTAAGAATCAGTTGATTATTTTAATTTCAAAGAAATTAAGAAGAAATAATAAAGAAAATAAGTTACACTGTTTATACTACCTTTATATGTATACTTCCTTTAATGTTGGTTGAGAATTTTTGCATATCATATCCTTTATGTTTAAAATATTTATGAGAGGGGACTTAGGAAAGGGACTGTTATTTATACTGTAAATATTTGTATAAGAATTAAGAGAAAGGAAATATTACTGAATCCATACCAGAAAATGGACTTAATAAAACCATTAGCATTAAGTTTACCAAAAAAAAAAGTAAAACTCTTTACATAGGATAGGAAAAACATTAAAGACATGAAGGTGTATTTGGAAAGGCACTATATTGAGAAGTACTGTGGTCTGAACGCTTGTTACCCTTGCCACCCCAAATCTCATATGTTGAAACCTAATCAGCCTGGTGATGGTATTAGGAAGTGGGGCCTTTGGGGAGGTGATTAGGTCAAGAGGGTAGAGCCTTCATGAATAGAATTACTTTCCTTGTAAAATAGGCACTCGAGACTTGGTTCATTCCTTCTACCATATTGAGGACACCAGTGAGAAGTCAAAAGTTTATAACCTGGAAGAGGGCCCTCACCAAAACCTAACCATACTGGCACCCTGATCTCATATTTGCCAGCCTTCAGAACAGTGAGAAACAAATGTCTGTTGTTTATAAAGCCACCCAGTTTACAGTGTTTTCTTATAGCCTGAATGGACTAGGACAAAGAGTTGTTGGAAATAAAAGCAGAAAGGCCAACTGAAGCCAGTTTTTGGAGAGACTTGAATGACGGGCTTTTAGTGTGAGATTGAGCTTTATTCTAAAAAGTGCCTTAATTAGTTTTCTAGCCTCTAGTATAACCAGTATACCTCCAGGCTAAATCTTGTTTCAAATTGCTTTCAGCAAGTAACATGTACACCTAAGAGTTTAAAGGCTATTAACAATAATCCAGGAATTAAGAGCTTGGATATGATGAACATAGAGGAGGAGAGAGGAATTCAAGAAATGTGCAAAGAAGTGAAATAAAATAACTTGATTATATCCAGCACCTTGGATTTGATTTAATTTGAAAAGAAATGAATCATAGAAGGTTGGTGTTCTCTTCGTTTTACTGATTGAGGAGATTAAGCCCAGACAGGTATGTCTTGGCCAGTGTTTCAAAACTAATTGGTCAGTGTTAGAACAAAGATTAAAAACCAGATACTCTCACTTTCATGCCAGAGTAGCAAAAAAAGTCAAAATTTTTATACTGGGGCATAGAGAATTAAGGCGTCATTGACTTAAAAAGGAGATTTCCATTAGAAAGTTTGATTGAGTGATGACAATAAATTTTACGTAGATAAGTTTGCTGTCTAAGGATATTGTACTAGATGTTTATATTTACAATAAATTCCTCAGAGGTATGGAATATGCCTCACTTGGTTTAGTAGTCTCTCTGCTGCCTAAGCCAGAATAAGTCCTTAGTAACTTTTAAAAATTATTTGCTGAATTGAAGCTGTGAAGTAGACATTTTGAAATGAGAGTGTAGAGGGAGAAAAACAGAGCATGAACTCTTTTCATCTGAATCTAATCGACATAGTTTGGTGCAGCCTAACTATGGGAAGAGGTAGGAATGAAAAAAGTCCATTGAACTCTAAGAGAGGTAACATAATATGTAGAATAAAAAGTACTTGATTAGAAGTCAGGAAATTGGGGTTCCAGTCCCAGTCTCAGGTAAATCATTTCATTTTTCTGGATTTCTCTGTTTGTAAAATGTGGGCATTAGATTAAGTAATATTTAACAGTCTTTCAACCTCCAATGTCAAGAGTTAAAAAGATTGGTGACCTTCACAGGAGAGGACTTATTTGTTGAGTTTTCTGTCCTTCACAAAAGAAGAAGTGATTTCAATATTTTCAGATGTGCTCCTTTTAGAAAAGAGCAAGCCTCTTGAGAGCAAGTGAAATGGCTTAGTCCACCCTGTGTCCTCCACATTTCTCAGCATGGTTGGCATTCAGCAGTCATTCTCAATGCTGGTCAGATTGTCTCCAGAGATGTTGCTAGCTTTCACCTTCAGCTACTGTTCCTCCTTTAGTAGCTTTGTCCTCTTGTTGGAGAGTTCATTGACTCAGGTGAGAAGTGACCTCAGTTATAAAACAGTTGTTTTCAAGAAACTACCACACACATATACAAAAGTGGTTTGAAACTGTTCTTGTTCTCACATTTTGGACTGTAATTACATGACAACAAATCCCATTAAAATAAAAATGTCGTTAAGAAAGAAGAGTCGCATATCCAAGTCAATAGTCTATTACTTCAAATATATTCACTATTACAAAATTTCAGAAAACTTCAAGAATTGGATAGCCCTTTGGTATGGAGATAATGAGGTTGGACTGGTATTGAATCTGCTAGTTTTCTGGGGCTTTAGAAGAGTTTGCCTTTTACTAAGATAATAAAATAATTATTTATAATGAAATGTTATTTTTTTGCTCTACTTGGATTAGATTAAGCATATGTGCTATTAATTTGGTTTCACACACTCTTTACCTGGGACATACTATAACTCTGAAATTCTAGCTCTCTGGTTGACTAACGGTTTCATTGTTGTGAGCTGAAAGGTCTCAAACACTTTGAACACCTTCTAAAAATAGGAGGCAAAATATCTGTTGACTTTGGTCCCCAGACTCGTAGTCATCCGTTTGAGGGACAATGGCAGTATACCCGTTTTATCTCTTTTGCATTCTTATACTAGGCTTACCTATATAAAATTAAACTCAGGGTCACATTGATACTGCACAATAATAACCATCAGCTACAGCTTCCTTACCATTGAGTGACACAGCTTCCCCAAATATCACCTGTGAGATGCTCTTCTCACATACACACTGCTTTTTCTATTTTTTTTTTTTTTTTTAGCATTCTAAGATGTACCACTTGTCTGCTTTTGCAGAACTTTTGCCTATAAACTGTCTATGAATTTTGTATGTATTATATCAGGGCACTAGACTAAAGGCATTTGCTTTTTTGCTAATGTTGCTATAGTCATTTGTTTAGTAAATATGAGAAATATTGACATCTAAATTAACAATCAAAAGTGATTAAACCAAACTTAACCAAGATGAAATACATAATTGAATAGTTCAAGAACTACTATAGAAATTGAATTCATAATTTTAAAGTTCCACAAAATGAAATCTTTAGATTTAGATAGTTTCACTGGAAAATTCTACTAAATATTTAAAGAAGAATTAACATCAATTTTACATAGTCTCTTTCAGGAAATAGAAGAGAGAACAATTCCTAGGTTATTCTGTGAGTCTAGTATTGCCCTGATGCCAAAACCAGGCAAAGATTGTATAACAACAACAACAACAACAACAAAAGCTACAGACTGATTTTTCTCATGAATATAAGCTCAAAAATTCTCAACAAAATATTGACAATTGTATCCAACAATGTATAAAATGAATACTATATCATGACCAAGTGAGATTTATTCTAGATTACAAAGCTAGTTCAACATTAGAAAAGCAATCAGCTTAATCCACAGGCTAAAGAAGAAAAATTACGTGAAGCTCAGAAAAATTATTTAATACCTATTCTTGATAGAAATCTCAACAAGTTAGAAATAAGGAGAATCACCTCAATTTGTTAAAAGGCATCTACAAAACCCTTCAGCTAACATCATGTGTAATAGTGAAAGACTGAATGTTTTCCTCATAAGATCAGAAACAATGCAAGAATGTCCACTCTCACCACTCTTCTTCAATATAGTATAGAAATACTAGTCACTGCAGTAAAGGAAAAATGAGAAATAAAAGACATACATATTGTCTACTAAATTATCCCAAAGAATTTGCAATCTCTTCTGAAAAAAAAGAAGCAGAGAGAACACGTTCTAACTCATTTAGTGAGCCCAGCATTATCCAAACACCAAAAGCAGACAAATGCATTACAAGAAAGGAAGGCTACAGACTAATGTCTCTTGTGACCACACATGCAAAAATCCTCAACAAAATAGCAAATTATATTAAAAAATGTATATAAAGAATTATATACTGCAGCCAAGTGAGATTTATTGAAGGTATGCAAGATTAGTTCACAGTTCAAAAACCAATTAATGTAGTCCAACGCATGAACAGTCTATAGAAGAAAAATAATGTTATCATATCAATAGATGCAAAAAAAATATTTGACAAAATTCAACATCCTCTCATGATAAATATTCTCAGGAAACTAAAAATGGAGGAAATATTCTCATCTTGATAAAGAATATCTATAAAATACCTATAGGAAACATTATATAGAATGATGAGAAGCTAGAGGCTTTCTCCCTAAGAATCAGGAACAAGGCAAGGATGTCCCTCTCACCACTCAGATTCAACATTGTACTGGAAGTCCTAGCTAATGCAATAACACAGGAAAAAGAAATCAAAGGTATTGTGAAGAAAAAAATAAAAATGCCTTTGTTGACAGATGATTTAATTATCTATGTAGAACATCTCAAAGAATTGACAAATAAATTCCTGAAACTCATAAGTGATTATAGCAAGGTTGCAGAATACAAGGTTAAGGTACAAAAGTCAATTGTTTTCATATATACCAACAATAAATAATTGGAATTTAAAATTTAAAATAGAATACTGCTTACATTAGCATCAAAAAATGGAATACATATAAATCTGACAAAGCTGATAAAATAAATCAAAGAATATCTAAATAAAAAGATATTCCATGTTCATAGATAAGAAGACTCAATATTAAGATGTCGGTTCTTTCTCACTTGATTTGTAGATAAAGTATAGATCAATTTACTCTAAAGCAAATTCCTAGTAAATTATTCTGTAGATATCAATAAACTCACTATAACCAAAGGCAATGGCAATAAAAGCCAAGATAGGCAAATGGGATCAAATTAAACTCCAGAGCTTCTGTACAGCAAAAGAAACCATCATTAGAATGAATCGGCAACCAACAGAATGGGAAAAAATATTTGCAATCTACCCACCAGACAAAGGGCTAATATCCAGAATCTACAAAGAACTAAAACAGATATACAAGAAAAAAACAAACAACCACATTCAAAAGTGGGCAAAGGATATGAACAGACACTTTACAAAAGAAGACATATATAAGGCCGACAAACATATGAAAAAATGCTCATCATCACTGGTCATTAGAGAAATGCAAATCAAAACCACACTAAGATATCATCTCACGCCAGTTAGAATGGCGATCATTAAAAAATCTGGAGACAACAGATGCTGGAAAGGATGTGGAGAAATAGGAACACTCTTACACAGTTGGTGGGAGTGTTAAATTAGTTCAACCATTGTGGAAGACAGTGTGGCAATTTCTCAAGGATATATAAATAGAAATTCCATTTGACCCAGCAGTCCCATTACTGGGTATAT
Source organism: Cacajao melanocephalus (assembly GCA_963573385.1). Classification (NCBI taxonomy): domain Eukaryota; kingdom Metazoa; phylum Chordata; class Mammalia; order Primates; family Pitheciidae; genus Cacajao; species Cacajao melanocephalus. The sequence goes on along the minus strand of CAUYLG010069486.1, from coordinate 8,596 downwards.
ACCCAAAGAACTATAAATCATTCTGCTATAAAGACACATGCACAAGAATGTTCATTGCAGCCCTGTGTACAATAGCAAAGACCTGGAACCAACCCAAATGCCCTTCAATGATAGACTGGACAAAGAAAATGTGGTACATATACACAATGGAATACTACACAACCATAAAAAAACAATGAGTTCGTGTCCTTTGTAGGGACTTGGATGAATCTGGAAACCATCATTCTTAGCAAACTGACACAAGAACAGAAGGCCAAACACCGTATGTTCTCACTCATAGGTGGGTGTTGAACAAGAACACATGGACTCAGGGAGAGGAGCATCACACACTGGGGGCAGTTGGGGGGGTTAGGGGAGAGACAGCAGGGGGTGGGGAGGGAGGGGAAGGCTAGAAGGGAGGGGAGGGTGGGGAGGGATAACATGGGGAGAAATGCCAGATATAGTATGTACCTAAAGTAAAATAAATAAATTTTAAAAAATTAATAAACTGACTATAAATTTTACAGAAAATGCAAAAGATCCATAATAGCCCACACAATACAGAAGAAGAACAAAGTCAAAAGACTGACATCACTCAACTTCAAGATGGTAATTCAGGCAGTATGGTAATGGCAAAAGAACTGACAAATATACTAATGGAACAGAATAGAGAGCCCAGAAATAGACCCTTAAAAATATAGTCAACTGATTTTTGGCAAAGAAGCAAAGGCAATTCAATGGAAGGAGGATAGACTTTTTTATTAATAGTAATGGAGCAACTGGATATGCACACATGAAAAAAGTGAATCTAGACATGGACCTTACACCTTTCACAAAATTAACTTGACCAGTCATAGACAAGAATGTACAATGCAAAACTATAAGTCTTCTAGAAGATAACATAGGAGAAAATCCAGATGACTTTGGGATTGCCAATGAATTTTTAGATGTATCACCAAAAGCATGACCAGTGAAAGAAAAATTTATAAGTTGAACTTTATGAAAATTAAAAATGTCTGTTCTGTGAAAGACACTGTTAAGAAAATGAAAAGACAAGTCACAGGCTGGAAGAAATTAGTTACCAAACACATATCTGATAAAGATACAAATATACAAAGAATTTTTATATCTGAAATATACAAATAATTTTTTAAACTCAACAGTAAGAAAATAAATGCCCCAATTTTAAAAATGGGCAAAAGATCTGAACAGACACTTCACTGAAGAAGATACACATATGACAAATAGCATATGAAAAGAAGCTCAACATCACCTGTCATTAGGGAATTGCAAATTAAAACAGTGATGTACCACTGCATACAAATTAGACTGGCTAAAATCTAAAATACTAACACCAAATGCTAGCAAGGATGTGGAGCAACAGGAACTCTTACTCATTGCTGGTGGGAATGCAGAATGATAACACCACTTTGGAAGACAAATTGGCAGTTTCTTAGAAAATTAAATATACTTTTACCGTACAATCCAGCAACTGCACTCCTAGGTTTTTACCCAAATTAGTTAAAAACTTACGTCTACACAAAAAGCTTTCCACAAATACATATAGCAGTCTTATTCATAATTGCTAAAAATAGGAAGGAACCAAGATGTTCACAAATAAACTACAGTACATCCATACAGGGGAATGTTATTTGGCTACAAAAAGAAATAAGCTGTTAAGCCACAAAAAGACATGAAGGAAATATAAATACATATTGCTAAGTGCAAAAGTTAGCATGAAAGTCTACATACTGTATGATTCCAACTCTATGGCATTCTGGAAAACGCAAAACTATGGAGACGGTGAATGATCAGTGATTGTCAGAGATTGAGGGGGAGGGGTAGAAGAATAAATAGGCGAAGCACAGAGGGTTTCTGGGTGGTGAAACTGTTCTATATGATACTGTAATGGTGGGCACATGAGATAATGCATTTGTCAAAATTCACAGAATTTACAATACAAAGAGTGAACCCTGATGTAAACTATAGGCTTTAGTTAATAAGAAGACAACAAAAAGGAATGAACTATTGAGACAATCAACAACTTGGATGAATCTTTAAAGAACTATGTTGAGTAAAAAAAATCCAATCCTGAAAGGTTTATGTGCTGTATGATTCCCATTGGTGAACAGATTAGTGGATACAGAGTTAGGGAGGGGAGTAGGAATGGTTGGACAAGGTCAACACAAAGGATTCCTGTGACAATGCAATGTTCTGTGGCTCTGGATACACAAAGTTACCCATGTGATAAAACTGCGTAGGACTAAATGCATACACAGACACGCACAAGTGAACATAAGCAAAACTGGGGAAATTCTGTAGAATTAAATATTAAATGCACACACAAACACATGCAAGTGAATACAAGCAGAACTGGGAAAATAGCATAGAACTAAAATGTACACACACACACACACACACACACACACACACAAACACAAATGAGTACAAGAAAAACTGGAAACATCTGAAAAAGATTGGTGAATTGGATTGCCAATGTCCTGGTTGTGATATTTTAATACTATGGTTTTGCAAGATGTTACCATTGGGAAAAACTGGGGAATGGGTATGTGAGATTTCTCTGCAATGTTTCTTGTAGCTGTATATGAATATACAGTTATCTCAAAAGATTTAATTTAAATAGTAATTGACTATATATTTGTATATAGACATACATACACATATACACACATATGTGTATTAAACCTATTCTGTAGAAATTTTTTAGTATTTCAAATGAAAATAGAAATTCTATTTTTGAAAGCTTCTTATGTCACATGCTATAAAAGGAATATAGTTAGAATCTAAGTTTGTCTCATGAAGTAAAACCGGATAACTGTTGGTCTCAGCTGTAGAGAAAATAGTCACCTTATTTTAGTATAATTTTAGTAGTCCTAAATAGGGAAGCCTATTCCATTTAAGATTCTAACGATTGTCATGGTTATTACTATAAAAAGGAGTCAGTAAACTCCAGCATTTAGTATTGAAATCTTGGCTGTGTTGCTGTTTTAATTTCTCAAAAATTTTTTAATGTGTTGCATTTTTGTCATCAAAGGGGAAAAAGTCACCAGATGTTAAATTTAAGTCACCACATTTCTAATACCTACTGGATAGAAAACACTGTTAAGTGATGCAGAAGTTAAAAAAAAAATGCACAATCTCTGCTCTCATGGCCTACAGTCCAGTCATGTGAATTCATTCCTATATTCAGCAAACATTTATTGAGACCCAACTTTGTTCCAGACATTGTGCTAGGCACCATGTTTGCTAACGTAGTCCCTGTTTTCCTGGAACTCATAGCAGAGAGGATAAAAGTAGTGTAAAATAGCATAAGGTGGAATATGAAAAACACTATAAGAGAGCCAAAAAAAAAAAAAAAGTGATGAGCTCACAGGAGAAAGAAATCACATCAATGCCGGAGAGCATAGGGAAGATGGCAGATGAAATCATCCTTGAGGGACGGGGTAGGACTTGGGGCAGTGGAGTGTGGCTTTGTGTGGAAACAAAGAGAAATTGAAGCATAAGGCTTGTTCTGTGACAGTTGGGAGACCTGTTTGACCTGAACCCAGTAAGGGAGTAGCTAAGAGCATTAAGACTGGCTAAGTATAAATGCAAGGATTTGGCAGGTAAGGTGTAGCCCTTGGAGATTTTGATTCCAGGACATAGCGTAATTGGAAGTGCCTATTAGGAAGAAAAATCAGTCAGTAGTGTGTAGGACTGGAATGAGGGGGACAAGAGTCAGAGCATCGTGGGAAGTTATTAGGACTGTTTAGGTGGCAGTGGGAGTAAAAAACAAAGGAACAAAATTGAAAGGCATCATAATCTAGTGGCTTGAAATTTAACTATGTGTAAGAATCACCTGGGATGATAGTTAAAAATGCTAATTCCTGGCTTCCACCCCCAAAAAATTCAGATATGGTTAAATAAACATCTCAGATGATTCTAATGCAGGAGGTTTGCTTTAATCCCTTCCTTCATCCATATAGGGAAAGTTGTTTTTTGGAATATCAGGAAAATCTCTCCAAAGAGGATAGTGAGCCAGTATTTATTGAGCACCTATTTTATGCCAGTTTTTATGCTAAGGACTGTGTATACGTTATCTCATTTAAGGAAGTAGGTATTATAATCCATGTTTTATGGTTGACAAAACTGAGGTTCACAGAGATTGTGTGGTGTTTCCCCAAGATTTCATGTCTGCTAAGAGCTAGAACCAGGATATTAACCCTGGTCTGTTAAACCTCAGAGCTGGTGTTCTTTCCTAAGAGATCTGTGTCATGTCCCAGTATTCCACCTGACCTCTGAGCAGACTGTGGTTTCTGGGTTTCTTTAGGCCTCTAGTCACTCGTGTCAGTCTGGGTGAGCCAAAGCTTGTTCAGTTCAGCCCCATCTGTTGCATGTCAGACTCTCTGCAAAGGTCTGAAAGTAAATATTCTTGGCCTCAAAGGGCTCTGGTTCTCATAGAACAAACTCATAAACTGATCATTTCAGTTGTGTGTATTAAGTGACAAGATGCCCTGGGTACTCTGGGGGCAGAAGAGAGGAAGCTGATTTCAGTCTCAGGTTCAGAGAAGACTGGATTAGGCTCCACCACATTATGGTCTCCAGCCTCAGCTGGGCCCTCAGCCTGCTGAGCCTGGTGCTTTTTGTTCCCATCCTCACAATATTATACCAGATGCTCATCCCTTTGGTCAAGTACTCCCTGCCCCAATTCTCTTTGAAGCCCATTGTATCCCTGTCTCAGAAAGAATATGGAAATTGTCAAACATGAATTGCCTCAACTTCCTGCCTGCCAGCCTTGCTCTCACTCACCTACTTTCCTCTAATCTCAGGAACTCTGTCCTTTTCCAAGTCAGTTCTCCTCCTTACACTCTGGACCCTCCTTGCATCAGCTGTAAACCTGTTCTGTTTGGCCTACACATTTTGTGTTTAAAAATTTTTAACTTAGTGCTTTTAGATGAGGTATGCATCCTTCAGTTCTTATTACTACATTTTGCATTACATGTTTCATGTGTTTTTTTTTCTTTCCTGGTTCCTATGGGGATTTGAGGGAACTCCTAGGCCTATAAGCATAGATTTCAAAGCTAACTCCAGTCTTTTCTTAAACTGAGTCAATTACTTGCACAGCTGGAATGGCAACCTCTTGAAGAGTTGGGGGTGCTTTCCTGTAGGATGATGTGAGTGACCAATGACCAGTGATGTTAAGTCCTACTTTATGGCTTGGCCAGGGACTATGTACCTTGAGAACTCAAACATTGCCAGTGATCATGACAAAGGGAATAGAAAGTCCCTCTATCCTGAAAATGACACAATTCCACACAAAGCCATGTCCTACTAGAGTAATAACAGGAGGAAAAGCTGGCTTCCTCTACTCTCAGTAGCCAATTAAAGGAGATTGTTCTCAATATCAGAAATGTCTTAGACAATTAGGAGGTTGTCTCAGTCAGCATGGGTTGCCATAACAAAATACCATAGACTGGGTAGCTTAAACAACAGACAGTTACTTCTCACAGTCCTGGAGGCTGGGAAGTCCAAGATCAAGGTACTGGCAGATTTGGTGTCTGGTGAGGGCTCTCTTTCTGGCTTGCAGACTGTTGCCTTCTCACCTGGTGGGGGGAGGCGGGGGAGAGAGAGAGAGAGAGAGAGAAGGTGCTCTTCTTATAAAGATACTAATACCATCATGAGATTGGGACCCCACTCTCATGACTTCATTTAAACCTAATTACCTCCCAAAAGCCCCATCTCTAAATATCATCACATTGGGATTTAGGGCTTCAACATATGAATTTGGAGGGGACACAAACATTTAGTCCATATAATAGAAATGTTGGCTTTCACCAGCCGTTGCCTAATAGGTGAAGTGTGGAAGGATAGGAAGAAACAGTTTCAGTGTTTTCACTCGTATATCTGGAGTGTAGAAATATATCTGTGATATATAGCGCTTCTAGTGACGTGAGATTAATTAATGACAGGAAAAATATTGTCACCTCATTCTATTCCATTTTCCTTGTGCCTTGTGTATAAACAAATGCATACACTTTGTTCTGCCATTAAGAGGTTAAATACACATTCTAAGCCACATATTAATATGGATTTGTTTTGCTTTGACATATTGTCCTGTTAGTCTTCACAATTACTTTATGAATTGATTTATTCTAATAGTTCATCATTTTCAGAATCTATTCTCAATTTTAAGTATATAAAGCAAAGCCTTAGGATTATTTAAAACAGCTTTGAATGATTCTAAGCTTGCTTGGTCACTTTATTCTGTTCTTTAGAAAAATGCACAGGGTTTAGAAACACGTCTATCATAGCCCAACTGATAGAGAAAAAAATTATTACAACCTTTTGAGAGTGTGACTACCTTGTATACCAACAATTTACCATATTGCAAGAATCTCAGTTAGCTCTTTTGAGTGCATTATAAAGAATTTAAACTGTATTCTTATCTTCAATTAACTTACTATTTAGTTAGAAAATGGAATATGCGCATGAAACACCCAAAGAGACTTCTGTACAACACAGCTGCTCTTGACTATCCTGCTAATAATGTATGTACATATGAAAAGAACATACACGTGATTTAGAGCTGCAGTCATCTCATAAAAGGAGCCCACCTCTTTTATGCAACAGATGGGGCTGAACTGAACAAGCTTTGGCTCGCCCAGACTGACAAGAGTGACTCCAGAGGCCTAAAGAAACCCAGAAACCACAGTCTGCTCAGAGTTCAGGTGGAATACCGGGACATGACATGGATCTCTTAGGAAAGAACACCAGCACCCCGAGCTCTGATGTTTAATGGACCAGGGTTAATGGCCAGTTGTTTCCTGTGACTACCTACTCAAGCCCCTTTTAACAACCCTGTCTCTGTTCCCACAACCCTCATTGGTTTCCTAATTTTACTGACGTATGGCAAGACCAAAGTTCTGACTGAGCCAAGAACTGACAGTGCTGCTGAGGTGGGAGCAGAGCTGAACTGGCCTGAGACAGGACATACAGGAAGAGCCTTTAGAATGAATTCTAGGAGAGGGAAGTGAAGAGATTATGTCAGATGACTGCAGGAGTTATCTGGGCCAGGTGATGAAAGTCACAAGCAGTATATTAATCTCCCTGCTCTGGAACTTCCACAGCCCTTAGCCTATATGTGATTCTGCAGTTAATTGTAATTGGCCTTGTGTTTTTAGATTGAATTCTAAGGTAGTTGAGGATGTTCTACAAAATGAAAGTTAGTTATTAGGAAATGGAGATAAGACTGATTGTATTCAGACCAGCTGGCCAGCTGTTATCTATCAGTATTTATCTAACTCGATCTAGGAAGCAAGCCTTAGGAATAATCCATTTAGGAAAAGAATGGCTAAATCTCTTTTACAATAGCAAAAGAAGGTAAAATGCTCAGGATTCAGATACATTGTGAAGAAGATAGTACATTTTTCTATGAAAATAAAGGAAGACTTGAAAATAGAGTTATTAATCTGTTTCTGAGATTGAATACCTTAAAGGAGTATGCTTATGTTAATGTATAGGTTCAGTGAAATTCCAAACAAAATCACAGAGGCTTTAAAGAACATATATATATGATTCCAGAGTTTATCTGAAAGGATAGACAACGAAGAAGAGAAATTTTCGAAAAGTAGAGAAGTGAGAGAAAATTAATGACACTATTCAAATTAAGTAAAAATTCTAATAATGAAATCGTGTTCTACTACTTCTAAATTAAACAGATTGTATCATACAATCTTTTAATGTATATAGAGGGAAGATTTTTCAGTCAACAGTATTGGACATTCATATTAGTAAATTAATAACTGCAGGAAATAGCAGCCTAACTTACAATAACTTAACCAAATAGTCTATTCCTTGCCACACCCCAAGCCTCACCTCTTCCACACCACCATGCCTTAAAGATTCCAAAAACAGGCAGGGAGGGCTGCTGTGGAAGCTCCAGCTTGCCTTCAGCTTCCTTCCATCAGTCTGCACAACCATTCTTAGTGGGCAGCTTTAGTCATCATGCAAAATGGCTGCCTCACCTCCAGCATCAAGTGCACATTTCTGGAAAGAAACAGGCACCTGCTTGCCTGAGGCTGCTCATTTCCGGGAAGCTCCATCCAATGACTTTCACTTACTTGCCACTGACCAGAATTTTGTGACATGGGCAGACCTAGTTGCAAGAGAGTCTGGGAAAGTCTAGTATTTTAAAATAATTCCCTGAACAAAATCAAAGCCTAATAGGGAGAAGGGGAGGACAGGTTCTCCATACAGGCAGCCTGCATCATAAGCCACAATCAGTGATGGAGAGGAAAAATTTATTTAGAGCCCTCATTTCATTCCATGAACTCATATCCCAAAAAAGGAGAAGAAAAGTGAATTTTTATTTACTCCGTTGATTCGGAAGGACTTTAAGCTTAAAACTATGGTAATAAAAGAAAAGATTGATACATTATAACAATTTAAACTTTTTATTTATTTATTTATTTATTTATTTTTGAAAGAAAGAAAAAGAGAGGAAAGAAAGTGAGAGTGAAAGAAAGAAAAAAAAGAATGTAAGAGAGAAAGAAAGAGGAAGAGAAAGAGGGAGAGAGAACGGGATCCTTGTTCTATTGCCCAGGCTAGAATGCAGTCT
>CAUYLG010069481.1:0-30403 GCA_963573385.1 Cacajao melanocephalus | reverse complement strand
ACCTGTCGTCTTTGTAATTGCCGACTTTCAGATTGGGTCTGAGTGGACGTCCGGCTTGTTGGTGATGAAGTTTTTTCTGTTTCTTAGTTTTCCTTTGGCGGACGCCCCTTCCCCACAGAGTTTGGTCTTCCCGGGTTCAGCTGTGCTTACTGTCAGGAAATATTTTAATAGCAAGACTGAGTTTGAGGAATTTAAATGAGGATAAACTAGCTAGGTCTTGTAAATGGAGTGTTTTAAGGGGAAATTCATTAGCCAATACTTTTTTTTTTTTGAGACAGAATTTCACTCTGGTTGCCCAGGCTAGAGTGCAATGGCACAACCTTTGCTCACTGCAACCTCCGCCTCCCAGGTTCAAACGATTGTCCTGCCTTACCTCCCGAGTAGCTGAGATTACAGGTATGTGCCACCATGCCCGGCTAATTTTGTATTTTTAGTAAAGATGGGGTTTCTTCATGTCGGTCAGGGTGGTCTCAAACTCGCGATCTCAGGTGATCTGCCCACCTCAGCCTCCCAAAGTACTGGGATTATAGGCATGACCCATTGCACCCAGCCTTTTTTTTTTTTTTTTTGAGACAGAGTCTTGCTCTGTCACCCAGGCTAGAGTTCAGTGGCACGATCTTGGCTCACTGCAACCTCCACCTCCCGGTTTCAAGCGATTCTCCTGCCTCGGACTCCTGAGTAGCTAGGATTACAAGCATCTGCCACCATGCCCGGCTAATTTTTGTATTTTAGGGAGAGACAGGGTTTCACTATCTTGGCCAGGCTGGTCTCGAACTCCTGACCTTGTGATCCACCCGCCTCGGCCTCCCAAAGTGCTGAGATTATAGGCGTGAGCCACCGCACCCGGTCTTTTTTTTTTTTTTTAATGGAGTCTTGCTCTTTTACCCAGGCTGGAGTGCAGTGGTGCAATTTTGGCTCACTGCAAACTGCCTCCCAGGTTCAAGCAGTTCTCCTGCCTCAGCCTCCTGAGTAGCTGGGATTACAGGCACGTGCCACTGCACCCAGCTAAGTTTTGGTTTTCTTTTTAGTAGAGATGGGGTTTCACCATGTTGGCAAGGCTGGTCTCAAACTCCTGACCTCAAGTGATCCCACCTCGGCCTCCCAAAGTGCTGGTATTACAGGTGTGAGCCACTATCCCGGCCTCATAAGCCAATATTTAACTCTATTCTTGTAATAGTCCCAGGATATAGGTGTCTGCATTAGGTGAACAGACAAGCATGACCGACAATGGTCTGGAACCTGTGTATGTGGTTGAGGAGCTTTCTGGCTTTGCACAAGATAAAGTCCAAATTACATTGCACAAGGTAATTACTTTGCACAAGATTATCTTTGCACAGGATAATTACTCCAAACTTCAGCTTCTTGGTTTATAATACAAGGGCAATAATATCTACCTTTTAATGTTCCTATGATAATTAAAGGTAATAATGACATAGAAAACATAAATACGGAAAGCAGGCATTTGAATCCTTAGATGTGTGGACTCTACCATTTGCTCAGTCATACAACGACATTTTACTAAGCATCTGTTATGCACCATGCACAGCTGGGCTGTGGATTCCACTTTCCCACCAAGGGAAGAGAAACAAATGCCACTGAAGGGAGCTGGTACCCACTGAACTAAATTAAAATCTTCCTTTGCACATTCAGTCCTGGAAATCAGGTTAATTTCTGAAAATGTTTTCAGTCTCTTTTGCAGGAAGGTAACAAAACCTCTGAGGACAATTCCAACAGACAGTATCTGGTTTAATGTATCTTGTTTAACCAGCAATGGTTAGACACACATTATACAGCAGAAATTCAAGGATAACTGCTTGGGTTCAGCTTTCAGCTGTGCCACTTATTAGATGAGTCAATCCCTTAACTTTGTCATACCTCAGCCTCTTCATCTGTAAAATGGGAATAATAATAATGCCTCAGCCAGGCTTGGTGGCTCATGCCTGCAATCTCAGCACTTTGGGAGGCCAAGGAGGGTGGATCACGAGGTCAGGAGTTCAAGACCAGCCTGACCAAGATGGTGAAACCCCATCTCTACTAAAAATACAAAAACATTAGCCAAGCACAGTGGCAGGCACCTGTAATCTCAGCTACTCGGAAGCTGAGGCAGGAGAATCGCGTGAACCCAGGGCGGGGGGAATGGGGGCGGAGGTTTCAGTGAGCTGAGATAGCGCCACTGCACTCCAGCCTGGGCAAACAGAGTGAGACTCCGTCTCAAAAAATAATAGTAACAATAATGCCTCTTCATGGAGTTGATGGGAGTTTTAAATGAATTAATATGTGCTAATGTAGCTCTGACAGCCTAGTACATGCTCAGTGTTATACAAATATTAGCTATTATTGTTAAAATTTCTATTAATCAATGACATCTAAGATTCTCCTATTTCCATTACAAACACAGGCCTGGTCCCTTTGTAAGTATTCCTGCAATAGGAGTCGGTGATTATATTTTCTTTTTTTTTTTCTTTTTTGAGACAGAGTCTTGCTCTGTTGCTCAGGCTGGAGTGCAGTGGCGCAATCTCAGCTCACTGCAACCTCCGCCTCCCGGGTTCTAGCTATTCTCCTACCTCAGCCTCCCGAGTTACTGGGATTACAGGTGCCTGCCACCACACTCAGCTAATTTTTGTATTTTTAGTAGAGTTGGAGTTTCCATGTTGGTCAGGCTGGTCTCAAACTCCTGACCTCAGGTGATCCACCCGCCTCAGCCTCCCAAAGTGCTGGGCTTACAGGCGTGAGACACTGTGCCTGGCCACGTAGTATTACAACTTCACAAAATGTGAAGAATCTAAAACTATCGGCACTAAACAAGTAAGCAAGTTATAGGTACATGGAAAAATTCCAATACCTACCCTGGTACCACTTAACACATGGTCTAGCTTCTGCATAACAACCCGTTTCATTCCCAATCGGCCCAGCCTTTCCCCTTAAGTCTGTAGGTGAGAAAAACAACCAAGAGTTTAAAATGAAAACACTTTTTCCAAATTCTTTGAGCCAGTGTTTTCCCTTCTGGCAAACCATCCTGGTTTGGTAAACTACCCTCCTGAGAGAAATTCAAAGATTTACATACAAATATTTTTGTAACAGGAGTTAAAACTAAAACTTCAACTAAGGCACAAAGATAGAAACATTTCTGCATTCCAAAGGAGGTATAAGTCAAACTCAAAATTTTGACAGGACTTAGCTGAAAATTACTCACAGTGAAGATATAAAAGGCACACACTGGGGCCTGTCAAGGTGCAGAGGGAATATGGGGGCAGGGGGAACATCAGGATAAATAGCTAATGCATGTGGGGCTTAATACCTAGGTGATAGATTGATAGGTGCAGCAAACCACCATGGCACACCTGGCCAGGTCCTGAGTAAGACCCCAGGCAGAGCGTTCTCCTAGGGAGTCTGTCTCTAATTCCTGGGATGCACACACCTTTCATCTCTCCTGCTGCCAGTCACCACTGCTTTCTCAGATGTGAGTGGTACCAATGTCTGTGTCCTTCAATGGCGAGGGGCACATATCGAACTTTCTGAATTGTACTTTTCATTTCTCCTCCTGGGTCTTGAAGTGAAGTGGGGGAAGCATCCCTCACCCTTTTGGTGGGGAAGTGAGACATAGCACAATTTATTCCCAAGAAATGCTCCTCAAAAACCCCTTTTCCTCTACTCTCTCAGCCCTTTTATATCTTTTTTTTTTAATCTAATTTATGCCAGGTGTGGTGGCTCACACCTATAATCCCAGCACTTTGGGAGGCCGAGGCTGGAGGATCACAAGGTCAGGAGTTCAAGACCAGCCTGACCAACATGGTGAAACCTTGTCTCTACTAAAAACACAAAAATTAGCCAGGCGTGGTGGCGTGCCTATAATCCCAGCTACTTTGGAGACTGAGGCAGGAGAACGCTTGATCTGGGAGGCAGAGATTGCAGCGAGCCGAGATCACGCCACTGCACTCCAGCCTGGGCAACAGAGTGAGACTCCATCTCAATAAAAAACCAAAAAACAAATATATATATATATAATTTAGCCAGGTGCGGTGGCTCACACCTGTAATCCCAGCACTTTGGGAGGCCAAGGCGGGAGAATAACTTGAGATCAGGAGTTTGAGACCAGCCTGGCCAACATGGCAAAACCCTGTCTCTACTAAAAATACAAAAAATAGCTGGGCATGGTGGCGTGCACCTGTAGTCCTAGCTACTCAGGAGGCTGAGGCAGGAGAATCACGTGAACCCAGGAGGCAGAGCTTGCAATGAGTACTGCACTCTAACCTGGGCAACAGAGGGAGACTTCATATCAAAAAATAAAATAAAATAAATAAATTTTAAAAAGAGCCCCTATCCAAGACCACATGTGTGGCAATGATAGAGCCCAGCTCTATCATTGAGAAAGTCTGTATGGAATGGACTGCTGGAAAGCAAGGGTCCCCCAGGACAGCAGCCAGCTCAAGGAGACTGAATCACCACTGCCATCAAGGAAGCACACCTCTAAGACTGAGACAGCTGCAGACTGCCAGCCCAGCTTATGAGAGAACCGAGTAGGAATTCTACATCCCATCCCATTGCCTCTCATCCTTTTCCCTGCCCTGCCCTGGGTCAGCAACAGTAGCTGTTGAGTAGGGGAAGAGGGAATCAAGAAGAAGCTGACCACACACAACCTGCCACTGGCCTACCTGGGGGTGGGAGGAGCCATACCTTTAAACGAAGATTAAAATGTGGCTTTTTATTTTGGACTAGGCATTTTAATTTCTGAATGGAGATCATGAGGCTTAAAGTGACTTCGTGATTCAGAAATTCATGGGACTGCCCTAGTTTTCATTCAGGGTCAAGGAAAATACTTTCCTTCCCTGGATAAATTGTTAAAGTCAAAATTTTGAAAGACAAAAATATGGCTGCCTTTTGTTTACTGCCTATGAGCCTGATTTCTTCATTGTGCCATTTATGTGTCCTTTATTTTTATACTAAAGTTGGGAATAACCTAATTATCGATTAATAGGAAAATAATGATTTACAAGTACTACATTTAGTTTATGCTTTAAAGTACATACACACAAAGTATTAAATTTAAAATACAAAAGGTCAAATTATACATAGCATGATTATCATATAAAAATGTATAGTTGGCCAGGCGTGGTGTCTCATGCCTGTAATCCCAGCACTTTGGGAGGCCGAGGCAAGCAGATCACCTGAGATCAGGAGTTCGAGACTGGCCTGGCCAACATGGGGAAATCTCGTCTCTACTAAAAATACAAAAATTAGCCCAGCATGGTGGCAGGCACCTGTAATCCCAGCTACTCAAGAGGCTGAGGCATAAGAATCACTTGAACTTGGGAGGCGGAGGTTGCAGTGAGCCGAGATGGCACCATTGCACTACAGCCTGGGGGACAAGAGCAAGACTTCATCTCAAAAAAAAAGAAGTATAGTTCACATGATGAGAATAATGATACACATACACACACACACACACACACACAAAAGACTAGAAGGAAACACATTGCAGGTTTAAAATGGTTATTTTGGGGTGGTATGAAGCAGGAAGTTTTATTTTCTTCTATATATTCCTCTGTATTTTTCAGCTTTGTCTCCCTTTTTTTCCTGCCTTTTTCATCCCTATTCCTCAGTCACACATAGGGCCGTCCAATGGCATTGCTTAACGATTGGCAGTCAAGAAGTCAACTGCTTTGGGAGGTCGAGGCAGGTGAATCATTTGGGGTCAGGAGTTCGAGACTAGCCTGACCAACATGGTAGAACCCCATCTCTACTAAAAATACAAAAAATTAGCTGGGCGTGGTGGCAACCACCTGTAATCCCAGCTACTCAGGTAGCTAGGACAGGATAATTGCTTGGACCCTGAAGGCGGAGGTTGCAGTGAGCCAAGATCATGCCATTGCACTCCATCCTGGATGACAAAAGCGAGATTCCACCTAAAAAAGAAAGCGGAGGGTGCTGGGTGCGGTGGCTCACACCTGTAATCCCAGCACTTTGGGAGGCCGAGGCTGGGAAATCACAAGGTCAGGAGATTGAGACCATCCTGGCCAACATGGTGAAACCCAATCTCTACTGAAAATACAAAAATTAGGTGGGCATGGTGACGTGCACCTGTAATCCCAGCTACTCAGAAGGCTGAGGCAGGAGAATCGCTTGAACCTTGGAGTCAGAGGTTGCAGTGAGCTGAGATCACACCACTGCATTCCAGCCTGGTGACAGAGCAAGACTCCGTCTCAAAAAAAAGAAGTCAACTGATGTCCCAAGCATGGGCCACTTCTCCATAGGTTCTCTCCAACATTCAATGTTTCACAAACTGTTTTCTGCAAACCATTAATTCCAAGACGTGCAATGCACATTAGAACATTAAATATTTTCAAGCCGGGCGCAGTAGCTCACACCTATAATCCTAGCACTTTGGGAGGCCGAGGGGGTTGGATCACCTGAGGTCAGGAGTTCAAGACCAGTCTGACTAACATGGTGAAACCCCATCTCTACTAAAAATACAAAAATTAGCTGGTTGTGGTGGTGGACGCCTGTAATCCCAGTAACTCCAGAGGCTGAGGTAGGAGAATCACTTGAACCCAGGAGGCAAAGGTTGCAGTGAGCCGAGATCGCATCACTGCACTCTAGCCTGAGCAACAGAGCAAGATGCCGTCTAATAAAAAAAAAAAAATTGAAATGTCCTGCCAAAAAAACAAAATTCTTGAAATTTAACATTGGACTTTTCATATATTTTTTTGATCATACACAATGGCTAAAACAAAATAAAACAAAACAGAATGAAAATATTAGTAGTTTAAGCATCTTGAGTTTGGAGGAATCCCATTTGGGAAATGCCACCTTGATTTGTTGCTTACCAAGGCAACAATGATTTCAGTTAGGAGATTATTGCTAAGGTACTAGGTGGCTCTGGGAGGTCACTCCATTCTTTTCAGCAAGTCTTCCGGACATAAATCTTGCTTCTTTGTCCATTAAGAGAAAATAGAGGAGGAACCACCTACTGCTATCCAAAGAGGCTCGTCCCACCCATTTTAGCCAATGACAGATGAAATGAAGCAAAAATAGGCCTATGATTGATGGACACATCAAAGTCAAAGGACTTTTAGAAGCAAAATTACTGCCTGAAGAGTCTCTCTGGACTTTATTACTTTTTATCTCAATGCTTTATCATGTTAAGGGTGATTTCTTCACTATGTCTCTTTTAGATATCACTATTTATCTTGTCGAAGTCCAAAGTTGGATTGCCTTAAATGAACCCTGTAACTGCTGTAAACCTAGCACCACAGCCAGGAAGACCAAGTCATGTAACTAGAAGGAAATTGATTATCTAACCCTATAAATTCAGGCACAGGGATCTCCCTATTCCTTACAGTTACCTGGAAGTGATGAATTCCTAACTCTTTCTCATTGTTAAGTCCCCAGGAAGAGGTCTCCAAGGCCAAAGTATCTGCAGCAGCATGAAAAACTTCCAGAGCTACTAATAAAGAAGAGAATCTGTATTAGGTCTAGAGTTTCTAGGGTACTTGCTAGGTCTTTTTCTTTTTATCAATTTCCCACAAAGTTTCCACCCAGCAATGTGAGGGCCTCTGTAGGAATTTACAGATCACTTGGGACTTCATCACACCTATACTTTATCATTCTGAATACACAACTTCATTCCTCCTGATCACAGATGGACCAAGCTCTGTATTTCCTGACACATTGAAAAGGTTGTTGTTTTAGGTTTGTTTGTTTTCTGGGGGGTAAGGGGGAGAGACATAATTTCATTGTTATAGTGCTTAAAACCTTATAGAAGTGTGATATTGATTGTATCCAATATTATGTTTCTCAAAGCAATCATGCATTGTTTAATGATGGGGACACATTCTAAGAAATGTGTCATTAGGTGATGTTGTTGTTGCGTGAACATCATAGAATGTACTTACACAAACCTAGATAGTATAACCTACTACACACCTAAACTACAGGCTATAAACCTCTGTAAAACATTACTGTACTGTATACCATAGACCACTGTAACACAGTGGTATTTGCCTATCTAAACATAGTTAAACACAGAAAAGGTATAGTAAAACTATAGTTTTATAATCTAATGGGACCACTGTAAGACATGCAGTCCATCCTTGACCAAAATGTTATTATGCAGCACATGACTGTACCAATCTCCTAAAACACTGGCTTTAATCTCCATGTTCCCACTTTTGAAACAGAGCAGGGAAAGTCCCAAGTGATAAGCATTAGCAGATAAACGCTTACATCCAGAGGGAACTCTAGACACTTTTAAGAACAGCTGGAAATCATTTCATTAATGTGTGGGAAGTGTTTCCTTTTATAATCTATATTTCATTTACAGCCATGTGACTGATAGTGGCAAGAAATTTGTGGTTAAAACACAGTAAATGAGCAATAGAGTACTTGACCAGAGGGAAAAAAGATGTTATACTAGAAAAAATATGAAAGGCATAAATCATATATTGAGAAGGTCACTCAGTGTGAGCTACTAAGCCGCCCAGAGTTATTGACATCATGCATTATGTATGGACCCATTTTGCAAACCATTGTTCCTCTTCCTCCCAAATGTGCTCTGAATGAATGACAGAGAGCCCATGCTGTTCCTCTTGTACTATTCTGGTTGAATCTGAGGTTTGGTAATTTTCCTAAAGGAAAAAAAATAAATTCATAAAAAATGTTCACTGACTACCTGGCAGAGGGCCTGAGACCATATTCAGGATGTGATACAACACAATTATTTGATTGCTGTCTTTTTCAACACATTGGAGCTCTCCAAAATTAGTTTTGCCTCCATTCCCAACTCAGTTGGCACGGCTCTTTCCCAGGTCCTCTGATGAAGTGAAAGTACCCACTGCTGATGTGTTCTCCAAGGAAACAGATGATACTCATGAAGATTCAAATGGAAACTAATACGAATGTCATGTGGGAACCTACCTTGGTGGAAAGGCTCAAAGCCTCAAAACCAACTATGCTCAAATTGCACGATTTAGTAAAGCAATATAAAAGACACCACAAAAAGCAACGTGAAAGAGATGGGTAAATGAACACACTTAGGATAGGATGCAACGGGTGGAAGGACCACACTATCTGAGTCCCGGCAGGGGCAATGTGTGTGTCTCCTGTCTCTCTGCTACATCAGCCTCCCCCACTGATGTGTGGTTAGGAGGATCAGAGATAAAGTAATGAGGTGGCAGCAAGGGGATCCCAGCGAGAAGGTGCCCTGGGCCAATGACACACTTACTCTATCAAACAGGTACAGGGACAAGTAGACTCGGCCACAGCTATAGCTTCCCAATTAGCCTGCTGAGCACCTCTGAGTTTTATGTGCATTTCTTAGACATAAACATGTGGGATCAGAATGGGTGTCACCATTCGATAGCAATTTAGGAATGATGTAGCTGTCAGACCAGAGATGCATGATCAGGACTTAATCTCTTCATCTCTTTCTAAGTAACATTCCTTCCTTTCCCATCATATATTCCTTTATTCCATCTTTCTTTAATATGTTTTACAGAATACTAACTTACTATCTATATTTAACACATCTTATGAATTCTGCCTGCCTCACAAGCTATTTCCTTACTCGTTATCTAAACTTAACATCCCGGGAGTTTTACCAATATATCAGAAGCTGCTAGCTTGATTTCTATGTGTACTTGGTATTTCTTGTATGCTTTATCCGCCCCCTGCCATTTGCTTTCTTCTATAGCAGAATTGAATATGCATTACACATAGACCTTCCCTTGTACCTTTGAACAGAAGCCACGGAGAACATCACATGAAGCAGAGACACAGCACAGTCTTCAGGCTCTCTCCTGTATTTTATAAACATTAATTCCTTTCAAGAGCATAAAAATAATTATTTTGGGGGTACCTGGAATATCTGGGGGCTTGGCCTGAAACAGGAAGAACTGATAACCTATGAAATCTCCAGGACTATGAAATGTTTTAACTCCATTTTCAGGTTGTCTAGTTGAGCATGAGCAAAAAACAATTTTTGGCCTAATTTTCCTCAGAAGTTCACTTACTGCCAGGGGCAGTAGCTCACACCTGTAATCCTAGCACTTTGGGAGGCCAAGGCAGTTGGATGACCTGAGGTCAGGAATCTGAGACCGGCATGGCCAACATGGTGAAACCCTGTCTCTACTAAAAATACAAAATTAGCCAGGCATGGTGGCAGACGCCTGTAATCCCAGCTACTCAGGAAGTTGAGTCAGGAGAATAGCTTAAACCTGGGGGTCAGAGGCTGCAGTGAGCTGAGATCTCGCCATTGCACTCTACCTGGGCAAAAACAGCAAAACTCCGTTTCAAAAAAAAAATTCACTTAATATAATATCTCACATGTAGGTAGAAAAGGAGCCTGAGACCATCACTCCCCTGCAACAAGGTACAGAGTTAACAAGGCAGGATTTGACTAAGCTAAGGCTCTGCCAATCACATGACTCAGCAGTGCCCACACTGAAACACCAGAAACAGAATCACTCCATCGCCGCTTCAGTGAGATGGAGACTCAGTCAAGCCAGCCACTGCCAGCTAATCATGTGTTTATGGCCATCTGTGCAAGAATGGCAGGAAAACCTACAGAAAGGAAAGTAAGGAGGACCTCTGGCCTGTCTCACAAAGGTTCTCCCAAAGCTTAGTTTTCTCCAGTATGGCATGGAGGATGAGTTTACACCCAGTCTCTGAAGACACACAGCCCTAGGGTCAAATCCCAACTCTTTAACACCTGCTATCTGTATAATCCTAAGCAATCATTTAACCTCTCTGACCCTCAATTTCTTTCTTTGTAAATGGATAATATTATAATAATACCATCCTACAAGAATTGCAGTGAGGATTGAATAAAATGATTTACATATAGGACATAGCACACTATACCTATCACATGCCACTTCAATGGTCATTGTAATCATTGTTATTAAAATCATTGTTGTTGTGGTTGCTATTAGTAGCAAGATCAGCCTTAGAGTGAGGATTATGTTATTTCAAGAAGAAAATTTCCAAAATGCCCCCCTACCTACTGCCTAATGCCTTAAATCTCTTCAATGAAATAAAGCCTTTTATTTTAGAATCAGCCAAGGATCTTAAAATGAGACTATTTCCCTGGAATTGTGACACATTGATTTATTTACTTACTTTTTTGTTGTTGTTGAGATGGAGTTTTGCTCTTGTTGCCCAAGCTGGAGTGCAATGACACGATCTCGGCTCACTGCAACCCCCTCGTCCCAGGTTCAAGCAATTCTCCTGCCTCAGCCTCTCAAGTAGCTGGGATTACAGGGGTGCACCACCCCACCTGGCTAATTTTTGTAATTTTAGTAGAGACAGGGTTTCACCATGTTGTCCAGGCTGGTCTCAAACTCCTGACCTCAAGTGATCTGCCACCTCAGCCTCCCAAAGTGCTGGGATTACAGGTGCGAGCCATTGCACCCAGCTGTGACACATTGATTTAAATTTACACAAACACTTAAATGTCTACTGTAAAATTCCTCTTCTGCCTGGAGATTTTGAAAAGGATGTTGTATTCATCAGCATTCTCAAGAAAAACAGAACCAATAAGATACACAGATATACTACACTTGATCTTAGCCAAAGAAGCGATATACATAGATATACAAGAGAAGATTTATTATGGGAATTGACTTAGGCAATTATCGACTGCAAGAAGTCCTGTGATGTGCCACCTGCAAGCTAGAGAACCAGAAAGTCAGTCGTGTGATTCAGTGAGAGTCCAAAGGCTGAGAACCAGGAGCTCTGACCCAAGGGCAGGAGCCAATGGATGTCCCAGCTCAAGATGATAGATAGCAAATTCACTCTTCCTCCACCTTTTTGTTCCACTCAGGCCCTCGATGGATGCCCACCTACTTTAGGGAGGGTTGACCTTCACTTAGTCTACTGATTCAAATGCTAATCTCTCCTGGAAACATCCTCACAGACACACCCAGAAACAATGTTTTACCAACCACCTGGCCATCCTGAACCCAGTCAAGTTGACGTATAAAATTGACCCACAGATGGGACTAAGGAGTAGAAGATACCTGAAAGAGGAGAGGGTCAGAGAGGGAAGACTGCGAACTTTCAGCCAGTTACATCATCTTTGAAATCAGGCAAAATGGGGTTTGATTCCAGACTCCACCAACCGTCACCGTAACCCTTTTTAACATCTATGACTCTCAACATCCTTGTTCATAAAACGGGGACAATTATGGTACCTACCTCCTAGGGCTTTTTTTGCTTCAAAGCATATGAAGCACATTGGCTGATACATAGTAAGTTCTCATTAAGGGTCAATTTCCCAGCTGGGTGCAGTGGCTCACGCCTGTAATCCCAGCACTTTGGGAGGCTGGGAGCCTCCCAAAAGGGGAGGTCAGGAGATCAAGACCATCCTGGCCAACATGGTGAAACCCGGTCTATACTAAAATTACAAAAATTAGCTGGGTGTGGTGGTGGGCACCTGTAATCCCAGCTACTCGGGAGGCTGAGGCAGGAGAATCGCTTGAACCCAGGAGGTAGAGGTTGCAGTGAACTGAGATTGCCCTATTTCACTCCAGCCTGGTGACAGAGCGAGACTCTGTCTAAAAAATAAAAAATAAAAGGGTTAATTCCCCTTCCTGCATTTTTACAGTGCTGCCTGGAAATGACCCTATTTTCTTACACTGAATTCTCCCTCATGGTTAGTGTTGGATTTATCAGCAGAAAGACTCAGGCTTTTAAGATTGGATTTATGTATAAGAGAATTAGCAAATAGAAACTGTATGTTGATGAAGCAATTTAGTTGAGAAAATCTAGACACTGCCACCTTGCTACCACCACTAGAAAATAGCTCAAGTCTCTCTACCCCTGGATGAAATTCCAGGCTAGAGGCTGTTTCTTCAGTTCATGCAGACTGGATGATCTTCCTAAGAGCTGGAACTCCCTGGAGTCTAGAAAAGCCAGGCTGATTAGCAAATAGGGCTGGGAGCGCTGCTCTATTCTACAGTTTGGAGTCCTCCCCAGGCCTCTGGGATTTCTTCAAGAACCTGAGTTAAGCTGAGAGACTGGCAATTCTACAGGACCCCGAGATCCTTAGGATGATCCCTGTGGCCCCAGGGGTAAAGCTGGGGAAGGGGCGAGGTGGCCGGAGACCAACAGAAGCTAACCTCAGGGCCCTCACATAGGTAAGGTTTCTGGTTCCACCACTTTCACGCTACTGAATGTGCCCTGCAGGAAAGAGGGAATGATACCCCACAGGTTTTGTGAATTGAGGCATTTCTAGTAGCTCAAATGTAAAAAGAAAGGATAAGCTATACAATCTGAGAATTCCAAGATTTGGGGTAGAGAATGCAGAGCAGGCAGGAGAAGCATCTTATCAACAATAAAGTTCTATTTGAAGAATAATAAAAATAATTAACACTTAATATGTGCTCACTGTGTGCCTAGCAGTGCTCTAAAGGCTTACTTCCTTCGATCCTCACAATAACCATGCAAGAATTTGGTTGTCTTCTCCTCATTTAAAAGTTAAGTAACTGGCTCTAAGTTGCACAGCCAGTAACTATTAATAGTAAAGGCAGGATCCAAAGACAGACATGCTAGCACTGGAGTCTAGGTATTTAGCTACTGGGCTAAACCATAAGGATAGCAAACATTTATTGAGATCTAGGCTACAGGCACTGCATAAACATCTGTTTTACATGGATCTTCTTATTTAACGCTCACGGTAACCCCATATGGTATTGTTAAACCCCATGTCCCAGATGAGTTAACTGGAGTTTACATACATCAGGTGACTTGTCCAAGGTCCCAGAGGTCTACATTGTCCATGTTTACAAAGAAGAAAGCTACTTAATTAAAAGAACCTTTTTGCCATTCCATACCACAAACCAGAAGTTTTGGTTTGAGTAGACATGAGACAGTTTTTGCGACATCTACTTCAAAGGATCTTCACTTTTGTTGTTTATGGATATCAGGGTGTATTTAAACGAAAAGGATCTATTTCAGGAGACAGAGTTTTCATGCTGTGCTTTTTTTGTTTGTTTTACTGTTCGGTAAAAATCCCATCTGTTTATGCTGTATCACACCGTGATGTGAAAGACTTTAGCTAATGAGGTCTGTGCTCATGTCAAAGAAGGAGACTTAATCATTCCTTAGAATTTTTCTTTTCTTTTTTTTTGAGACAGTTTCTTTCTTCTTGCCCAGGCTGGAGTGCAATGGCATGATCTCAGTTCACTGCAACCTCTGCCTCCCAGGTTCAAGCGACTCTCCTGCCTCAGCCTCCCGAGTAGCTGGGACTACAGGCATGCACCACCATGCCAGCTAATTTTGTATTTTTAGTAGAGACAGGGTTTCTCCATGTTGGTTAGGCTGGTCTCGAACTCCTGACCTGAGGTGATCTACCCACCTCAGCCTCCCAAAGTGCTGGGATTAGAGGTGTGAACCACTGCACCCGACCTCCTTAGAATTTTTCTATTGGTAATATTTTCAGCTTCCTCTGATCATCCAAAACCCATTCCACCTGATAAGTTTTGCCTATAATAAATGAATCCAATTTTCTTACTGCCAAAACAAAAAGCAACTCTCAAATTGTCATACTTTTTTTTTTTTTGAGACAGGGTCTCACTCTGTTGCCCAGGCTGGAGTGCAGTGGCATGGGCAAAAGAGCAAGACCCTATCTCCAAAAAGTATAAAAATTTAAGCAATGCTTTTTTTTTACTGCAGCCACAACCTCCTGGGGTCAAGTGATCATCTCACCTCAGCCTCCCAAGTAGCTAGGACTAAAGTCATGTGCCACCACTCCTGGCTAATTTTGTTTATTTTTTATAGAGGCGCGATCTCCCCATGTTGCCCAGGCTGGTCTCAAACTTCTGGACTCAAGCAATCCTCCTGCCTCGGTCTCCCAAAGTGCTGGGATTACAGGCATGAACCACCGTTCCTGGTCAGATTTCCATAGTTTGGATGCATTTCTTACTTTTTGTCTGTCTGCAACTGGTCTTTGGCTGCTCACAGCCACTCCTCAGACGTGTTCCCGCTCCGCTGGTGGCTTGCTCAAGAGTGGTGAGTTTTTGGTATCTTTGGTTTGGGGTTTGAGGTAGGGGAAGTTTCAGGGAGGAAACAATGAAAGAGTCCAGTGATTTCTTCTTAAGTCATGTGCATAATTGACACTGACTCTGAAAAAAGGGAAATTCAGTGCAAAGTGGTCATCTAGGCCCGGCTCTGACATAGGACTCTGAGGTAAGCCCCACCAGAAAACACGGTTTGCAAAAGACAAGGTTGTTCTTGAGGGTAACTTCATTTTGAAAAAGGAAGAGAAATGTTGTTTGGGAGAGCAAGGATTTCCCTGGGATTTTTCCCATGAGATCTAGTGGAATACGTCAGGTCATCTTCTGAAGGTCACAATTGCTGATCTGTAATTCCAAACCTATGCTGGGCCCTGTACTAAACATTCAGACCCCCAGCCCAGCCCTGGCAACCAGCAGGACCTGGACATGCTGACATCGTCCCGACACGCCCAGCACCTTACCATTGAGAACTTCTTTCTGATGCTCAATAGCCCTTGGATAGAAGTAAAGATTAGGACCCAGAGATGTCAAAAAAAATCAATCTGCTCTCAGAGCTCCAGATAGAAAGACCAATAAATGGCCTCTGCATTTTCAAACCCCTTTGTTTCTACTTTCTTTCCCTAGGCGTTTTTCCTTCTCTCTCCTTTGCAGATCACTTCTCTGTGTTTCACTTCCAGAAAAAAGATCTCCTTCTCCTTCTTTTTTTTTTTTTTTGACATGGAGTTTCGCCCTTGTTGCCCAGGCTGGAATGCAATGGCACAATCTTGGCTCACTGCAACCTCCACCTTCCGGATTCAAGCTATTCTTCTGCCTTAGCCTCCTGAGTAACTGGGATTATAGGCATGCGCCACCACACCCAGCTAATTTTGTATTTTAGTAGAGACGGGGTTTCTCCATGTTGGTCAGGCTGGTCTCTAACTCCGGACCTCAGGTTATCTGCCCGCCTCGGCCTCCCAAAGTGCTGGGATTACAGGGATGAGCCACCATGCCCAGCCAAAAAGACCTCCTTCTATTCCTTGTCAGTGTTCAACTCAAGTGAAGGAGCATTTATCTAAGGCTAGGCTCTATGGGGAATGCACAAGTTGATGTGTCAGAGCCCCTACTCTCAAGGGGTATACAAATGCATTGGGGAGACATGGTGAACACAAGAGTAATACTCAGGGACAGCCAGGTCCAGCACTCATCCACTGATGTTTTCTGAGAATTCAGAAAGGCACTAGGTACGGCATGGAGAGAGGAGCATGGGCTAGATCTCTGCTCCCACTCAACTCCTTGGCCAGGTGCCCTTGAACAGAACACAAAATGCACATCCATGGGGGATAACCCTGGGAACTATAATTAAAATGTTCAGCCCATTTTATGAATGTAATCCACTGCAAATAGGCATGGTACAGAAACTGACATAGTCCAAAAACGGAGACATAAATGTTGGTTAGTTTTATCAGGAAGACTTTGTGTAAAAGGTAAGCTTTGGACTGGTCACGGTGGCTCACGCCTGTAATCCCAGCACTTTGGGAGGCCAAGTCAGGCAGATCACAAGGTCAGGAGTTAGAGACCAGCCCTGAACAACATGATGAAACCCCATCTCTACTAAAAATACAAAAATTAGCCTGGTGTGGTGGCACATGCCTGTAATCCCAGCTACTCAGGAGAGTGAGGCAGGAGAATTACTTGAATCCGGGAGGTGGAGATTGCAATGAGCAGAGATCGCACCACCACACTCCAGCCTGGGCAACAGAGTGAGACTCCATCTCAAAAAAAAAAAAAAAAAAAAAAAAATGATGGGCTTTGGACTGGAGGAGTGAGCTAGAAGGTCACCACTCTGAATAAGGAGTGGATTCCAAAAAGAGAAAACTGTATAAGCAGAGACACAGGGGTGAAAAGGAATAGGAGTCCTCATGCTTCTTCAAGCCCTTTCTTTCTCCCTTTTGCTCTCATGTGACTTCATTTAATTGCATTAATTCATCAGTTGCATTAATTCTTCTTTTTTCCCCCAGATCCCCTAAATAAGGATGGGCAGACTCTCTGTTTGCATGAGGAAGCTTGTTCTGATTCTGTCAGTGCTAAACCTCCTCAGTGGTAAATAAATCACACCAGTCTCCATAGTTACTAACCTCGATCATGTCATGAGCTTCAGACACACAGTAAAAAATAAAGATACTTGAGGCTGCACAAACATCAGACTTCGTGAGCTATTGAAGTGACCTCAACCCAGACAGCTCAGTTCCCAAAGTCTGATTTTTTGTAATTATTCTCTCATTTTTTGTCTCTCTGTGTAACTGGTATTAAGAGACATGGCTGAAATATAAGAGAAATCAACACCAATGTACTATGACCAGTAGGTAAACAGAAATAAGATGGTCAAAAACATATCAATGAGTCATTCATCTGCCATCGAGCCTGAATAATATTTTTCAAATGGAATTTTGTCTTCAGATCTCAGCTCTAGTTAGCAAACTGATAAATGAAAACACAGCAGGTTGCCAGCATATTTATATGTTTGTTTCCTTCCCAATCTAATACAAATAAAATAACAGTTATGGTAACCAGTGAGATTGTCCAATGTCTTTTTCCATACTGGAATCTTTGCTACAATATCCTTGAAGGACCATTATCTAATTTCCACTGGAAAAGTTGAGAACTTTGGGGGCTATCCTTTCCATTATTGGAAAGTTCTTACCAGTTTTTTGAAAATGTTTTATATTGAATTCATTGCCTTCTGCTTCACTGACACCCATTGGCCCTAAGTTCACTTTCCACAAAAGCACAGGATGCCTTATGTCATTGAAAGAACACTAAACACAATTCAAGAGACCTGCATTCTAGTCCCAACATCTCCACTTAACCACCATGCTACTTAGAGCAAAACGAACTTAATCTCTTTAAGCTTGTTTCCTCCTTTATAAAATGGCTTACCAGTTTATAAAGGTCTACCCCACAAAGCCAGTATAAGCATCAAATTAAATAATAAAAATAAAGGAGATTTGAAAATTGTGAGGTGCCTCCTAAATTAAAATGTTATCATTTTTCACACATAAGTCCTCCAAGTATTTGAAAGCAGCTGATGTTCCCTTGGTCTTTCCTAGCATTATAGTTTCTAAATTTATTTTCCATGTTAATTGTTCTCATCTACAAGCCTCTCACTTGTCTTTGTCTCTTTTAAGGGTTGGTGCTCAGAATAACACCTCAGAGACAGTAAAACTGGCAAAGGAGAAGAGAATGATTCTTTCCCCTGGCCCCCAAGCTGAACACCGTATAACACTTCTATTACTGCTGCCTCAGATTGCATTGGTGCATCTAACAGCCTTACAGACTGTTGCTGTATATTAAGTTAAGGTCAATTAATACCTCTCCTTTTTTTCCTAGACCGTGGGTTTTTTTTTCTTTTTTCTTTTCTTTTTTTTTTTTTTTTTTTGAGATGGAGTCTCACTCTGTCACCCAGGCTGGAGTGCAATGGTATGGTCTTGGCTCACTGCAACCTCCACCTCCGGGTTGAAGGGATCCTCTGCCTCAGTCTCCCAAGTAGCTGGGATTATAGGCACACACCACCATGCCCAGTTAATTTGTGTATTTTCAGTAGAGATGGAATTTCACCATGTTGGCCAGGCTGGTCTTGAACTCTTCACCTCATGTGATCCGCCTGCTTCAGCCTCCCAAAGTGCTAGGATTACAGGTGTGAGCCACTGTGCCCAGCCAATTTTAGAGCAGCTTCAGGTTCACGGCAAAATTGAATGGAAGAAACAAAGATTTCCCATATTCTCCCTGCACGCACACACGCATTGCCTCTGGAGTCTTTTTCACATGAGCTGCTGTCAAACCAGGCCTACCCCTTCCTGAACCCATTTAATGTTAGGGCTAACATCAATGAACACTTTTATATTTATGTGCATTGACGCTATCTCTGTTGAATTTCATCTTGGCTATCAGCTCATAATCAAGGAGTAGAGGACTATTCCACTATCCTTCAGCTACTTAGCTGACCTTTGTGTATGGAAAGGGAGTTTCTGAAGCAGTGTGTCTCAGGAAGACTTCTGAGAAATCTCCAAATGTTCCATAAACAAAAACACTTGGAGAAAGATCTATGGATTGCAGAAGGAAATCTCCCTAACCAAAGTCTCATAATTAGCATTCCTGTGGTGAGAAAGGACTGTTTTAATAAGATTTTTTATTATTAAGATGATTGATCTAGTAAATTATTTTTAGCATTCATATATATGTCTATTTCTAGAAAGCTGCAAAACACAATTGCAGTTTCAAAGTTTGAAAACATTTTTCTATGTTCTGAACATTTAACATGGAATTTAAAAAATTAAAACATTTTTTCAATAAAACAACACCTACAGATGCATATTATCCATCATGTGAAACAGGAGTGTTGAGACTTTTTCCAAAGCAGGCATCAGTTACTGAGTGTGAAAGCATGGGTGTGCCGGGCATGGCGGCTCATACCTTTAATCCCAGCACTTTGGGAGGCTGAGGCAGGAGGATTGCTTGAGGCCAGGAGTTTGAGAGCAGCCGTGGCAACATCGCAAGACCCTGTCTCTACAAGAAAAATATTTTAAAAATTATCCAGGCATGGTCATACATGCCTGTAGTCCCAGCTACTTGGGAGCCTGAGGCAGTCAGATGGCGTCAGCCCAGGAGTTAGAGACTACAGTGAGCTAGAATTACTCCACTGCACTCCACCTTGGGTGACAAAGCAAGCCCTTGTCTCTAAAAAATACCTAAGTAAATAAAAGCATGGCTGGGGAGTGCTGAAGGGACATGGAAAAAGGCTACTTTATTTCTGGCCTCTCCTAAGAAAGTTCAAGGTGGTACCCTCCACCTTCAACAGGCAAGGATTAACCAGGTATCCTTTGGGTACAAGTCACATAAACTCACTGCTGATTGGCTTATGCAAAAAGAGAATGCATTGATTATGTATAATTTAAATGTCCTGAAGTAAGTGTTAGCAATTCCATTTCTGCATATATTCCTAAACCTGCATGAAGATGTCAATGGCAGCATTGTTCATGGTAGTCAGAGCTTTACGGAACCTACGAGCTCTAGCCACAGTTAGGCAAGGGTTGTATACAGTAATGTGGTGACCTTTAAAACACAGCACTGGGTTAAAAACAAAAGAAAGAATCTTAGTGACATCTAGAATGCAATGCCATTTGTATTACTTTTTTAATTAAATTTATATTAAAAACAAATATATACATAAAACGATGCCAATATATGTTATTGGGTATGTATGTATCTTTGAAAAATATATAAACACATTTAAGTAGGTGCCTGTGGTAAGAGGAGAATGAGAGAGGGGATGCTGGATGAAGAACAATAATTTTTTAAGTGAGGGGTGTCTTTTACACACCAACAGTGATATATGCCAAGAACTGAGGAGTATGATTTACACAACTCCGTGTACCATTGGTCCAAGATTTTTTTTTTTTTTTTTTTTTTTGAGATGGAGTCTTGCTCTGTCACCCAGGCTGGAATGCAATGGCGTGATCTCAGCTCACTGCAACCTCCGCCTCCTGGGTTCAAGCGATTCTCCTGCCTCAGCCTCCTGATTAGCTGGGATTACAGGCGTGAGCCACCGCACCTGGCTAATTTTTGCATTTTTGGTAGAGGCAGGGTTTCACCATGTTGGTCAGGCTGGTTTTGAACTCCTGACCTCAAGTGATCCACCTGCCTCAGTCTCCCAAAATGCTGGGATTACAGGTGTGAGCCACCACACCCAGCCCCAGTCCAAGACTTTTAAAAATGAAGAAAAAAAAAAAAGACCCCTAGGTCTTTTTATTTTCCATCAACATAATCATGAATCAGGTGGACTCTGTTTCTGTCTCTCAACTCACTTCTCTCTGAATTGGCTTTATTCTCCAGCAAGCTCTCACCACATGAAGGGAAAGACAATTCTGGATGCAACAAGTACGCGTAGCGTTTACAGTTCATGATCTCAGGAAGAGAAAGACTTTTGCCATTCCTAACCATCTCCAGACAAGGACTCTGCTTGGCCCTGCTTGAGTCATGTGCCCACTTCCAGACCCATCACTGTCACCTGGAAACAGTGACAGTGTTTCCAGGTCAGCCTGGAATGGTCAGCCTGCTCATGTACCTACTTTGGCAATGAGGTAGGCAAGGCCCTTTGACTGGCAGCTCCACTAGTGGATGCCACCTCCCAGCTACAGTAAGGCACCTCTAGCACAGTTCTGGGGACTAAAGAAGCCCTAAGTAGTCCCAATTCAGAGATAACTTTATTCTGACAAAAACTTGTTTATTAATCAGGCTGGACTCTATAAAGTGCAGTCAGGAAATGGCTTTATGTTCTTTTTCTGCCATGCTTGTGCTTCAGACTTGCCCTGCCCCATCTCCCTTTCCTGACCCCAGACAATATCTTGAGCAAACCCTGTAACTTTTTCAGTGCTTTTCACTTTTGTAACAGTCTTATTTAAAGATACTACATGGGACCAGGCACCATGACTCACGCCTATAATGCCAGCACTTTGGGAGGCCAAGGCAGGCAGATACTTGAGGTCAGGAGCTCAAGACCAGCCTGGTCAACACATAATGATACCCCATCTCTACTGAAAATACAAAAATTAGCCAGGCATGGTCGCGCACGCCTGTAGTCCCAATTACTCAGGAGGCTGCAGGCAGGATAATTGCTTGAACCCCGGTTGCAGTGAGCCAAGATGGCACCACTGCACTCCAGCCTGGGTGACAGAGTAAGACTCCATCTTTAAAAAAAAAAAGATAGTAAAATAAGAAGCGTTACAAAAAAAAAAAAAAAGATACTCTACAAGTTCAACCTTCTTTAATATCCAAACTTGACTCTTCTTCAAGTCTTCTCCTAGATTCCAGGTCAGGTCTTACTGGGTCCCAGTAACCTGAAGTAGGGAAGTGGAGCTTGTTTTGATTCCAGCCACACCCCGGTCACTCTGTTGTTTGTTGTTCCTCCCTGGTGAGGAATAGAGGAGAAAGGAGAAGTAAAGAAGCAAAAGGCTCTTCCTTATTTAGCTGGTGCTGTTTTCTTTGGCCATTGGTATGTTCTGTGGGACCGTTGTTCAAATGCCAGCTGACTCACTTTTCAAGGCACCTTATGTGTGTTTTTTAGAAAAACCCTCAACCCCCACTGGGGATCTCCAACACTTTCCTTTTTTCTCAAATAGAAAATATACTTCCCCGCTGACCACTGATGATGCTCCCCTAGCTCTGGGCCAGACAATAATCCACCACACAGACAGTATTCTTGGGTAGGGTCTTTTCAAGATGGTTATATCTTCCACGGTGTCAACTCTAGTCTTCAGAAAACACGACACTTACCCTGACTACTATAGAATTGTGGCTTACTCCCACTAGGATCTCTGCTCTCCTCTTTGCTCTAAGGCACAGCTCCAGCCAACCTCATGTCTAGACAAGGAACAGACTTCATACTCTTGCACATAAACTTCAGGGAACAAGGTCAAATTCTCCTAAGACCACACAAAAAAACATGTACATGCATGCCCATAGCAGCATCTTCATGAGAATCCAGAAGTGGAAAAAATTGAAATGTCCATCAACAGATGAATGGATGAGTAAAATGTGGTATATCTTTACAATGAACTATCATAAAACTAAAAAAAAGTGTAGTACCGATACATGCTACAATGTAGGTGAACCTTGAAAAAAAAAGGTGGCACTGTATAACCACAGAAGCAGCTAAACTATTTAAAATATAACGCAGGCGTGCGCACGCACACACACACACACACCATGGTGTGAGCCCTAAAATTAAAATCCTTCAAGTTATCTGCTGCAAAACAGATACTCTTGTATTTACACACTTCTTTGGCTAAATATTAGTCACATAACATTGTAAAACAAAAAAAGGAAGAAAAAGGCTCCCCCTTTCCAAAATGTTACAGCAAGACTCTCATGCAAAGATTAATAAATTTATTGTTTTAAAAACATCACAGTTTTGCATTTATAGAATAGCTTTACTTTCAGAGTTTTGGTGGTAGTATTTTTTGCCGAAATTATTATTATTATTTTGATTCAGGGTCTCTCCCTGTCTCCCAGGGTGAAGAGCAGTGGCACGATCTCAGCTCACTGTAACCTCCAGGTTCAAGTGATTCTTGTGCCTCAGCCTCCCAAGTTGCTGGGATTATAGGCACCCGCCACCATGCCCAGCTAATTTTTGTATTTTCTTTAGAGACAGAGATTAACCATGTTGGCCAGACTAGTCTTGAACTCCTGACCTCAGGCGATCTGCCCACCTCAGCCTCCCGTACTGCTGGAATTACAGGCATGAGCCACCACGCCCAGACTCAAAACTCTAATTGTTACCATATTTCTATTAGCCAATATACAGTGAAACTTTGTAATTTATGTCCAGTTTGTTTTTGCCCTAAAAGGAGACAGTTTTCCAACCTTTTCCCAACCTCTACTTCCTCCAAATTTGCATTGAACTGGACCCAAAGCTGTCCCAGCTGGGACTTGCCAACTCACTCTACCTAGCATGCCTATCCACTATACCTTCTCAGGAACAAATCATCTCTTCCTACATGCTTGGTTCCCTGGTTCTCCCAGGCCCCTCACTTCAGTATTAGTTATCTCAAGTCTTGGGCCCAAAAATGTCCTTGATATGATTGTGTGTGTGCGTGTGTGTGTGTGTGTGTGTGTGTGTGTGTTCATTTTCCTCACCTATCAGCGGTTGAGTAGGGAAGGTTAATATGAATATGCCGGCTTAAACAAACATCATACAGACTCAGAACTGCAAGAAACCCTAAATTTAAGTCCCTCATTTTTCAGATGAAGAAACAAACCTTGAGAGATTAAGTAACTTGCCTAGAGGCATGCAGTTCATAGTCAACAATGCCAGAACTGTAAACAGTGCTCAATTATCAGGCCTCTCTTTTAATGCACTTTTTACTTTATCCTCCTACAATCTTCCTCTGTGCCATTATTTTCTCATCTGTAGCACAGGCATAATAACAGTTCTGCCTACCTCACAGGGTTGTTGTGTGAATTAATGAGATAGCATATGTGAATGTGCTTTAAAACCCTTGCAAATATCAGATGCTATTTAAAATGAAAATTATTTCAATCAAGAAAATAAATGCATACCATAAAAAATTGATAATAAAATAATTCACAAATGAGAAATACTCTGCAGATGACTTCTAACACTTATAATTAAGTTTCCAATTAACTCTAAGTACCAAACAGAGCTAAAGGGAAAATTAGATCGTCTTCTGTGCATGGGACTAAAAGAAATCAGCATGTGCCTAATGGAAATTAGGCAGCTACATGGGACTGAATGAAAATTAGGTTATGTTGCTAAGAGCTGGGGATTATATCATGCCCTTTGTTTCCCTTCCACTATTGACTCACTTTCATGACATCCCCGTCAGTAATGCAGCTTTGAGGTTACTATCGTAATTGAGATGATTAGGTTTTCTTATTCAAGACAAAAGTGGCCATGTTCAACAGAAGTGATTTCAGGGAAAGAGAAATTCTCTGGACTGACATTAACTATAATCAAGTTTTGGAAAACTACAAGAAGTAAAAATGGGAATGGTGGGAAGCAGAGGGGAAACTATGACTTCCTAGAATGTTTAACCTGCATGCAAAAACTAAGAATGAAAAATATGTAGAAAGTACTGCATTTGAAAGGCCAGATTCACAGTATTATGACTTCATTAGAGTAATTTAGCAGCAGTGGGACAGCACGAAAAACTGATTATTCAGGGAGGACTGGTTATTCAGGAAGATCAATTAGTAAAAGAATTTCCTTAACTGGGGCATCAAAAAGAGAAAGTCTTCACATAGAAAACTTTGCAGAGAGCAAGCCCCTCCTAATTACACATATGACTAAATATAGTTAATTTATTATAAGCTACCCCCAATACATACACACAAAAATTCCTTGGTCAACTAAACTAGGTCACTTCATGAGCAACACGGAGTGTCTCACTCAGCTATTCTCTCTTGCCACCTTCTTTCTGTCGGTAAGGAAGATTAAGTGGTGGCAGAACAAGGCGTAAGTGAGATGATAAGATCAGAAATTAAACACCTGTCCCTAAGGGCCAGGCAGCCACTTGGAAAACAAGCAATTAGAGACACCAGCCAGGTGGGAAGGGCATAGTGTCAGAAAAGTGAAATAACAGGCAGATGGGCTGCTAAACGGATGAAAGAATCATAGCAATGGGGTCTCCTAGAGCAAGTAATATTCAGAAACAGAAACCCAGGCAGCAAGCAGGCCTGGCAGCTGGTAGCTGGAACCCTGCTTGGAGAGTGGAGCTTAAGGGCGGGCAAATTAGCAAGATCAAGGCAGAACCTCTGTTCCAGAAGAACTGAGGGCTTGACCAGAAATTAAGGCAGAGACTAAGGATGCAGGAAAATAGGACAAAGACTCATTTACTACGACAACGATACCAGGTACAAATTTGGCCCAAGGAACAAGACAAAGGCTCATTACTGGAAATGAGGTGTGGGATAAGGCCTAAACTAATGCTGCACTGATGCTGAGCAGCCAAACTCTGGCATTTTTTTTTTTTTAATTCTCCTGATTTGGAAGACGTCCCCACACCTTGGACAGACCTAACGGAAGTAAAAGATTGATATTGCTAATTGGGCAAGGTACTTTTATAATACCCTGTATATACCTCTATTGCTGCACTTATTTACTTAACAAATGTTTACATAGCATTACTATGTTTCAGGCACTTCCCTACATAGTCATAAATATTAACTCCTACAACAACCCTAGAAGGTAGGTACAATGATAGTTGCCACTTGACAAATAAGGAAACTAGCCATAGAGAAGCAAAGTAGTTGTGAAGTCCAAGGTCACACGGCTAGTAAGTGGCCAAGTAAGAATTTGCACCTGAACACTCAGACTCAAAGTCCATATTTCTTTTTTTATTGAGACTGAGTCTTGCTCTTGTTGCCCAGGCTAGAGTGCAACGGCGCGATCTCAGCTCACTGTAACCTCCACCTCTGGATTCAAGCGTTCAAGTGATTCTCCTGCCCTGACCTCCTGAGTAGCCCAGATTTCAGGTAGACGCCACCACGCCCAGCCAATTTTAATATTTTTAGTAGAGATGGGGTTTCTCCATGTTGATCAGGTTGGTTTCGAACTCTTGACCTCAGGTGATCCACCCGTGTCGGCCTCCCAAAGTGCTGGGATTACAGGCATGAGCCACCATGCCTGGCCCAAAGTCCATGTTTCTAGCCATGACCCCACACCATTTTGCTACCTTTGTCATATCCATCTGTGTTTCTCTTCTCCTCTAGAGTCTAATATATGGTCATGATGTGCTATCAATAATCCAGTCAGGCGAGGCACAGTGGGTAACATAGCAAACAATAAAAATAAAGGGCTAGCCAAGGTGCTGTAATCCTGGCACTTTGGGAGGCCGAGGTGGGTGGATCACTTGAGGCCGGGAGTTCGAGACCTGCCTCGGTGCCATGGTGAAACCCCATCTCTACTAAAACTACAAAAATTAGCTGGATGTGATGCCACCCACCTACAGTCCCAGCTACTCGGGAGACTGAGGCATGAGAATCACTTGAACCCAGGAGGCAGAGGTTCTAGTGAGCTGAGATCATGCTACTGCACTCCAGCCTGGATGACAGAGCAAGACTCTGTCTCAAAACAACAAAATAAAATAAAATGTTAGCCGGTAGTCTTAGTTACTTGGGAGCCTAAAGCAGAATTGTGGGGAATGGGGGCAGTTGGGGGTCGCTTGAGCTCAGGAGGTTGAGGCTGCAGTGAGCTATGATGGTACCACTATACTCCAGCATGAGTGACAGAGTGAGACCCTGCCTCAAAAAAAAGAGAACTTCAATTATATTTACATTCCCAGTGCTTAGTGCAATGCCTAGTGTATTGGGGGCCTTAATACATGCCTAATGGATGAATTAATAAATGAATATGTGCTCCACATATTAAATGCACAAACTGCAGGTCCTTGACAGAGGGAGCAACAAGGGGATACTGGATTCTGTTAGCATAATCCACAACACTGCAGGACAGAAGGCAGCTAGCCTCCAAGACAAGGAGTGGCTGCCGGAGCTGCACAGAGGAGGCGTTGGGGATGTGGCTCATAGCAGAGGCTGTGGGTCAGTTCCTTTAAAAAGTAGCTGAGGTCAGAGGAGGCTGGGGCACAGGAAATGGTTGTACAATGATCTGCCACTTATAAATGCCCCGCCTCCCACTCACTGTGGTATTTTAGAGATTCTGCCCCACACCTGAGAGGAATATATGGATTTAGTCAACCACAACTTGTATACGGAAATGACTGTTGCCATAGATCATTGTCAATAGTCTTACACGATTGGCACAGTACCACCTATGGATAAGGATCAGCTATAATGAGCACAGTTTGAATTCAACCATCAAAAGGACAGAATGATATTTAAATATAGAACTGATCCCTCTAATAGCATAAAAGCTAGGAAAGTCTCTTTTGAGAAAAGTTTTCATAAATGTTTGAGCATTTAATGGGCCTTTATTTTTGGCTTTTATACACAGATACACCTAGAAGTAAAGCTGAACAGACGGCACCTTTTGTTAGGTGAACAGCATACACCTAGAAGTAAAGGTGAACAGAAATCCACACATTTCTCACTCAGTTAACAATCCCTCTCCAGCCAGAAGCATCAAGCTAGACAATGAGTCAGTAGTCGGTAAGCATCATTTGTGATTCCAAGAGAAGGAGAAAATAAAAACAGCCAACATTATTGAGCACTTACTTGGTGCTGAGTATTAATCTAAGTCCCTCACATACATTAACATTGAAACCTCACAACACTGCCCATTTCATAGAGGCAAAGAAGGAGGTGTAGTGAATTTATGCAATTTGTCCAGGGTCAATTGCCAAACATTTGGTAGAGGCAGGGTTCAAACTGAAGGCAGTTTGGCTCTAGAAACTGTGCTTAGAACTATAACTTGTATAAATCATCCACTTTGTCCAGCTAGTACTTGAATGACTAGAATGAAAAACTGGCTTATAACATCCACACTGAACTCACCTTCAGACACCCATTTGGAGCCCATGAACTGTACAGATAAAGGCTCCTGACTATGCTAAATTACCCAGGTTGCTTATCTTCTTGGTTTAATAAATGCAAAGGAGTGTAAGAATTTCAAAGGGCTTCCATACATGCAAGTATAGTTTCAGGATAGAGAGCCTTTTCTGGTTAGAAGTGGGGCAAAAAAAGATCCAAGAAATGTTCTGTCCAAGATGTGACAATGAACTTTGCTCCAGGCTACTGGTCAGCACAATCTACTACTTAAATCGACTGTTTTTTTTTTTTCCCAAGCCACTGCTACCATCCCTGAAGCTCTCCATCATACTTTCTTTAGGTCAAATTTATTCTAATGAGAGGATGCCCAGGCAGGACTAGGAAGCCTTTGGCATTGAATTTCCACCTTGGCAATAAACCAGAGTAAGAAGGTCCTCCTCAGCCAATGAGGACCAATCCCATCCAAAGCAAACAGTTCCCATAACTGTTTACAGTAGAACAAGCTTCTTCCTTTAAACAGGATGAATGTGGAAAATCACCAAGCTAGGCATTGCTTGTTATTTTAACACTTTTGCAATTCAGGGAGGAGAGAGATCTAGCCCTCTAATTAAAAGATCTAACCCTCTTCAAGAGGGAAGTGCACAAATTTGGAAGCCCATCAAATATCCTATCAGAGGCTATAAAGATTTCACTGTTCCTCTAAAAGCACCTTTTTATAATAATAACTTAAACCATGATTATGTTTAATATCTCTACCTAAATAGCACCTCCCGCCCAGCTTTGAAATCCTCCCTGCTTTTCTGTGATACTACCCAGAGGAATTTCATAATTTGCCTTTGTTTCTCTGGCCTGGCATTGGCAAAACCAGCAAAAAACACGGTGAGTTGCCTCCTAGTCATTGGCTTCTACTGCTGGATTATCCTAGTTTCTTCAGTTATGAATAAAGACTATTACATTATTGCTGAAATATTCTGAGACAACCAGTAATGTATGGTAAATTATTTAAGAAACTATTTGCAAGTATTCCCAGACCGACGTCTGAAATGAGGTGAGGCAAAACAAGACATCTGGATATGCAAGTTAGTTGCCTGTTTCATGAACCACGGGGTAGCGTCAGGTTAAGGGCTATGGCATAGGCCAGTACATGAATGATTGGAATGAAGTTACATGGATTTGAACTGTTGTTGTTGTTTTCTAGTTTTCCAAGTATTAGGCATCCCTGATGCAAGCTTGATTGAACCTTTACTACTTTAAATTCTGAAATGACTAGCCCAACGAAAATAATTGATGGTATTAAATGTATTGAGAATAGCAAAACAATATTCAATTCTTATTTATAATGGGACCTGTTACAGAAATGAAAAAGAGAGTATACAAAGAGAA
Organism: Cacajao melanocephalus; assembly: GCA_963573385.1. Classification (NCBI taxonomy): domain Eukaryota; kingdom Metazoa; phylum Chordata; class Mammalia; order Primates; family Pitheciidae; genus Cacajao; species Cacajao melanocephalus. The sequence goes on along the minus strand of CAUYLG010069481.1, from coordinate 1,010 downwards.
AAATTACCCATTTGTGTCTCCTGTTGCTACCTTATTAAAAAGGGAGTGGGTTAGCGGGGTAGGGCAGGCAGCATGAAACAGCAGTCTTTCAGAGGGTTTACTTATGCACGTTTAAAATAAAGTAGGCATTCATTCAGATGCTTACAAGGATTAATTCATGATTACTTGAGATCCTGACAACTAATGATCCAGGAAAAAGGAATGATCATGGGAACCCCTGGCTTCACCCTTCTATGTACCCAGCTAAGAATGAGAAGGCCCCTTGGCATCATGTGCCTTTCTTTGCCCTTAAGTGAAAGGCTGAGAGTAGACGTCAGCTCTGCTGTCAGATTGGCTAATGAATGTGCTGCCATGCGCCAGCGGCAGCTGCACATGCTTCCAGAAGACTCTCCTCCCCACAAATCAGCCTTTGTATTCCTAATCCTGGGAATCAGGGTGCCATGCATGGAACTACCACCACTGCTATAGCAGTCTAGGAAATAAACAGCACTAACTCCAGGCCACAGAGCTGTCAATCTGTTTATAATTCCAAAAAGCCCTAAAAGTTCAAATATATCCCTTTGTATATATCTTTTACATGAGGATTGCTTGAAATATAAAAAATATACTTTACTCAGATGTTATTGCTTTATTCTATTTTAAAGTAGAGAAGATAAATTGTAAAGAGCCTTGGCTATTTTTTAAAAGATAATTTTATGTTTCTTTTTGTTGTTGTTGTGTTTTTTGTTTGTTTGTTTGTTTGTCTTTGAGATGGAGTCTCCCTCTTTCACCCAGGCTGGAGTGAAGTGGCATGATCTCAGCTCACTGCAACCTCCAACCCCAGGGTTCAAATTGTAAGAAGTAGAAAAGTTTATCTTCAAAGTTTCTTTTCTTGTTAAAGAATAATTCATAAGTGTTAGAACTAATAGTTTGTTTTAAAGACTTTCTTCAAAGCCTTCTTGCTTTTGCTAGTAACTCTTTGTTAAGCCCTATCCTATGTAGCTGTTAGATATAAAAGAATAAGTACATTC